>QKWP01000338.1:238642-329143 GCA_003550325.1 Gigaspora rosea
TTTTTTTTGAAATTTTACTTTTTTTTTTTTTTTTACCCGGTAATTTGGAATGAAATTTTTGTAACGTGGTCAAAACACTGTGTAATCATTAAAGATCTGTTAATCGTTATATATCATTTCAAGTAATTACGATTATAATCAATTTATAGATATATAACAATTTAATATAAAAATGATATATATCGATTTATAGATATATAACAATTTAATATAAAAAAATGATATATATCAATTATAGATATATATCGATTTTTATCCAATTTAATCGATATATAACGATATTATGATATATATCGATTATAGATATATATCGATTTTTATCCAATAATTGATATATAACGATATTTTAATCAATATATAATGATATTATATAATCAATATAAAACGATTAAGTGCTATATATCGATCAATATCTATGTATAAAATTTTCTGATGTAGGTGAGTCCTCTTTTTCAACTCTATTTTAGTAACGACTGCTTTTGGTTCTATAGAAACCAAACACTCAGTGAATGGCCTTGAGCCCCAGCTGCTAAAAGTGGAGTTTTGTTGCATGTTACATATAATAACTGTATAGTTTTCATAGGTTGGCTTTCTTGAAAATTTGGTGTGAGGGATCATCGGAAAGAGGTTTAATCTTATTTTGTTAAAATAGAGTTTTTATTCTACTAAAATTTTATTTTTGTTATATTTTTTATTTTTTTTTGGGCTTTAATTTTTTGTTTATAATTGTACTAGTCTAAGCAAAAAAAGTTATTTTTATTAATAAATATTTTGATAATATATTTTTTTTAAGCTAATTTTGTAAAAATATAAAATTTTAAAATATTTAAACAATTTGTATTTTTGCTTCAATTATAACAGGTTGTTCTTAAATTGACTATACTTATGAATTTTAAATACTAAAGATCTGAACTAGATTCAATTTCTTTATCAGGGTCACCTATATAAATTGAAATTAAGTGATTTGAATGAAAATGGGTTTTATATATATTATATATTATTTTTTGATTCCTGTTAGTTCAAAATTATTTTTAAATTTTTATCAATCAACAAATAATTGTTACTTATTGGCAAAGTGAAAATGAAAAGAAAAAACAAGTATTTATTAAAGATATCTATAGTAGCTCTTGACCCTCTAGTCTATAAAAAAAATTTTAAAATCCAAATGTTTATATATATAATTTTACAAAAACTTGGATATATTATAATACAGTAATCCAATTTGAATAATATTGATACTATTCGATTTGTCTTTATAAAATGAATCCAATGATACCTAAATCATTTCATTTGAATTAATGGATCAAGAGTTATTTGCAAAAAACTATTGGTTATATAGTAATTTTATAAAAAAAGATATGACTAATATTATTTTGTTAATAACTCTTAATTTAGTAACCCCAAAAAAATAATTTTGGTACTATTTAATTCCTCTCCTCAAGATAAATAGGATAGTACCAAAATTATTCAATTTAGACCTTTGATCAAAATTTAAACAAATTTTTATAAAAAAATTATTTTATAATTTTTTGACCCCTCTACTTTTTCCTATTCTCTGCTTATTAAAAAAATATTATACTTTGTATGACCCCTCTTCCTCTTGTATAATATTATTTATAGATGCCTCTTATTTACTATTTATTCTTTTATTTAGAATAATAGTCATGATGATATAAATTTTAAATATCTTAATTGATAATCTGCTAGTCAACTGGAAGATAATTATAGTATAACACAGATTACATATTAAAATCACTATGCATGCCTTTATCTAAAATTTTTTTACTAAGTTAACAATATATGTTGACTAATTAAAAATTGTAGCTTGTTGAAATGTATCAAACAGTAGTTAAATTATCTGAATTAACCTAGTAGATAATGAGATATTGTTAATAATTGATTAGCCAACTATATAAAACCTTTAAATAGAAAATTTATATATTTAGCTAATAGTTTTTAATGATATCTTATTATCTACTAGGCCAATTTGGATGATCTAACTAGCATCTTGATAAGCTTTACAATTTTTAATTAGTTGACACATATTGTTAATTTAGTAAATAAATTTTTTTAAATAAAAGCATATCACATTTTATTTATAGTATAATTTGCATCATGTTATGCTATAATTATTTTCTAGTTAAGGGCATGCCATTTGTTATGTAATATTTTTTACTTAATGACCACCCCTATCTATATATGATGTAATCACACTAATCTCAATTCTGATTGGTTAATAACGACTAATATTTATAATATATTATATAAATATATATAATATTAAATAAATTTTGATCTACTAGTCCGTTTGGGACGATTTTACTACCAAAATAATTAATTATCTTAATGAGACATTCTAACAAGCCCAAAACCATTAAAATCCAATCACAGAGTCATAAGATTGCTAAGGTTTTGCATTATTTTATATATATATACAGTATTAAAATTTATATATATAATAATACAAAACCTTAAGATCTTGTGACTCTGTGTTTGGATTTTAATGATTTTGGGCTTGTTAGAATTTCTTATTAAGATGAACATTTTGGTAGTAAAATCATCCAAAATGGACTAGTAGAAAAAAAGTTACTTAATATTAAATAATATATATATTATATATATATTATATATAGGAGTTAGAGGTTGGAAATAGTTTTAATAATTTGGGTTTATCACGTGAATTTTGTGATATTTTAGAATTTATTAAAATTTAATTGGATTAAATTCAAAATATCACAAAATTCATGTGATAAACCCGAATTATTAAACCCGGTTCCAACCTCTAATAGGAGTTTCTTAGGCTTCGCACCCTTGCGTTGCGCTTGTATATCACACCCAAAAATTGAAAATCAGGTGTGACTTGCAAATTTCTTTGTAAAACGATATTTTCAAACATTCGTAATATCAAAAAATTTCGTCTACATAACCACTTTTCGAGCTCTAACAAAAAAAATTCCTTGCAAAATTATGTTATAGGCTATTGCTCTTTCTAACCTTTAACACTAACCCAACCCTAACCCTAACCTTATATTATTATATAAAATTATTTGTCGCAGATCTACAAATTTTGTTTACCTATATACTGCGATAAATTAGCACATCGCAGGGAGCATTGTATAGGATTATCCTTATATATATATTATATATATATTATATACCGTATATAATTTAATATATATAATATATATATTATATATAGACGTGATCACTACCCTGACCCATGTATCCATAGTATTAATCACATGATAAATGGCATGCTCTAACTAGCAAATTATCAATTATAAAATACTAGAAATTTGACAAGTTGCTGTTTTAAAAGTTAAAAATCAGTAATTTATCTGTAAAATTGTAGAAATAAAGCAAAACTAAAAAAAATTATATACTCAAACTTTGTGAATTTGCAAAAAATCTATATCTAATATCAATAAAATGAATCAACAAAATAATTGCTTTTTGAAGATATTTGTTTTTGTTAAGGAAAATTAATAAGTTATATACTATCAGTTGATCTTTAAAATAAAATTTTGAGTTAAATAGCAATAAAATAAACTTTGCTATTAAATAAAAAGAGCTTTTAGGCAGCTCTCACGAGAAATATATCTCTCTGCAGGAGATATATAGTGCTCACAGCTTTAACTCTCCATAAAAAATAGCTTTACAAAAAATACTACTCCTCTTTTAAAACTTTATAAAATATAAAACTAATTCACAAGTAATGTTCTTTATATCCTAAAGAATAAAACTTGTGGTTTAGATTTCAATTTAAAGATAAACTGGTAGAAAAGCCTTTTAAAAATTGACAATTTATTAATAAATTATAAAAATGTGAACGTATATGTTTTTAACTTAACTTAATTAGAATGCAGCATTGTAGTCATATGACACCACTTTTGGGCTATTGAAAAAATTTTGGCCTCAAAAAAAAATCACTCTCTAAAAAAAAAAAAAAAAAAAAAGAAAATACAACAAAAACAAAAAGCAAGTACAACTATTTACTATTTATTATTCACTATTTAACAAAAAAAATCAAGTCTCTCTTTTAATTTCTTTTTAAATAAAAATTAAAAGCTCTCACTAAAAAAAAAAAAAAAAAAAAAAACCAATCACGCATTTTGATTGGATATACTTATATCACATGACTTTTGCCAAAAGTGAACAAAATCACGTGATTGGAGGTTTAAAGCTGCAGGCACCATATATCCTACCCAATCAAAACCTGCAAATATTATATAATACATATTTTAAAGTACTACTCAAGCCAGCCATATTTGTACTACTCAGACCTTTATTTCACTGATCAACTTCAGACCATATAACTTTTTAAAGTATAAACTTTAAAAAAAAATCATTCAAGTATCATGCTACATATATGTCTGCATGGCCAATTTATTTCAATATATTATAATTACATTATATAGTATTTGATAAATGTCATCGCATAACAATTATAAATTTTATTAAAAAAAAAGCACATGAAGCATACAACAAACATCAAAAAACCCAAAAACTAACAAATATTGTCACACTAATAATAACATCAGCAATGGTAACTTCACTAATACTTGGCACTGATTTCATATTACAAAGCATGCAATGAACTTCGATAAAACCCAAAAACCAACAAATATCATCAACGGCAACTTTACCAAAACTTGGTGCTGATTTCATGTCACAATGACCTAAAAAATCTAAACAAGCCAAAAAAGAGAAAGAACATTTAGTGAATATGGGAATATAACAAAGAAAAAAAAACAAATAAAAACTACTAACCAATAGCTGCTAATTCCAGCTTAACAAAATCTAAACAAGCCAAAGAAGAGAAAAGAATAGTTAGTAAAACAAATTTACATGGAAAAATGTACATAACCACTTATAAGGATGCTATAAAAGAATGCAAAGCCATTCCAAAAAATGCCAGAGATTCATATTCACAAAAAAGTCATTAGAAGCCATGCAAGACTACCCTACCCCACTAGCCACCAGCTATGCAAAATCAATTCAAAAAATCTAACAGCGACAAATGACACTGCTAACAACAATGACACTAGCGATAACAATGACACCAATGACGACAAGACACCAGTGATGACGAGACACCAGTAACAATGAAACACTAGTGATGACATGACACCAGTGATGACAAAACACCAACAACAACAATAACACCTATAGCGAAAAGCAACAAGCTAAAAAAAAATAGTAAACAAGTGAAAAAACAATATACTGTAATAAAAAAAATAATGATTATCAATTGTTGGTAATTATTGTTTATATAAAGGGTGCAGAATGAATTGACCCTGATCCAGCATCAGTATGCTAGATAGGATATATATCTCCCAAGGAGATATATCTCTCACAGGAAATGCCTATAATTTCTCTTAAATAAAGTGATATAATTTAATTTAATATACAGAACAAATTATTTAAAATGAATTAATATACTATCTAATTTGATTTGAATTTTAAAGCAGTAATTTAGATCATCTGTTTTAACTCGAATGACTTGGTTTACTATAACCCAGTTTGGAACTTTATAAAATACTAAAAAAAGCTTAAAATTTTTAATATTTTATAGTTGTTTTAGCCAAGTTATTTGTTCTAATTTTTTTTAGTATTAAAATAAGGGGTTGCCTTTATTTTTATTAATAATTTGAGAAGAAAACTTTAAAGATTTTATAAAGTACAAATTATATTTACAAAAATTAAAATTCAAAATATAAATAATAATAGTTATAGAGCATTTTCACTTAAAATTAATTAAAATGCTATATATAATAAATATTATAAAAAATATATAAACTTACTATTAACTTTAAGCTAAAAATCTAAGCCAGCTTAACTAAATAACTTAAAATTAAATTTTACAAACATATAAAACAAAAAAAAAAAAAAAATTTAGCTTAAAAACCAAATCAAAATTTTTTTAATTTTGTTATTTTTCTAAATATAACTTAGTCAAAAACAAATATTTACTAATTTTGAAACAAAAATTATATCTAAAATTGTGCTCTGAACAATTTTACTTAGTAGCAAAATATAGGTTATCTTGACAAAAAAGCAAGTTAGCTATATATTAAAATTAAAAATTTTTGGTTTGTAATATAAAACTCCTTTTTTTGTCAAGATAACCTGCTTTGGGCTTCTAAGTAAACTTGTTCAGTATGTAATTCTACTCATATTAAAGTCAAAATGCATTTTTTTAAACCTTTTACTAAATAAAATATAGGATTAAAGTAGTGATTTGAACCGGTTAGACTATAATTGATTAACTGACTCAAACTGAATAAATTTTGGGTAACCTAATCAGTTGATCTGTACAACCAGCTGAGAATCAGTTGACAAAATATAAATGTCATCATAAATGTGCAAAGATCCCCAAAAAGTTCTGAAAAGAAAATGAATAAACATCATAATAAGACAAAAATTTGAGTAAAGATCTGTGAGAAAATAAAATATGTAGTAATCTTAATTGGCTGCAATTAGTTAACACAAATATTTTGGTTCAGTTAACCAATTAAGAAAAATTTTTTGGTTCAAATCACTAGATTAAATTTAGAAAAATTTTTTTCTTTTTAAAAAAAAAATTTTCTAACTTTAATACCATTTTTATTTAGTAAAAGGTCAAAAAATACAGTCTGACTTTAATATAAATAGAATTACATGTGAACAAGTTTACTTAGAATCCCAAAGCAGGTTATCTTGACAAAAAAAGGGGTTTTATATTATAAACCAAAAAATATTAATTTTAGCATATAGCAACTTACTTTTTTGTCAAGATAACCTATATTTTACTACAGTACTAAGTAAAATTGTTCAAAGCACAATTTTACATATAATTTTGTTTCAAAATTAGTAAATATTTGTTTTTGACAAAGTTACATTTTGAAAAATACAAAATTAAAAAATTTTAACTTGGTTTTAAGCTAAATTTTTTCTTCTTTTCTTGTTCTCAAGGTCATAATAAATTTTGAGTAGGTTTTCTGAAAAAAAAAATAAAAACTCGCAAATTTATATAATTAAATAAATTTTTGCAATAATGTAAATAAAGATTTCGCACAACAAAAATTTTTTACGGGTCTCTGTACGGACATTTACCAGTTCACGCGATTTTGCGCCTGCCAAATAATAAGTTTAGTGTTAGGGTTAGTGGGATAGGTTTGATTTGTTGATTTACATTCGGTAGGTGTAAACTCACATGAGCTGGTAGGTGCCTGGAGACTTTCCTTTGTTGGCGCACCTGGGTAAGATCCGCCTTAGATGATTAGGGTAGCTGAGTGACGCAGTCGCGCTAAAACCAGGAACGTTGTATGATTATGTTTGTGTATACTAATAAAGTAAATTTAATTTATAAAGTAAATAATATATATAGTTAGTTATTTAAATAAAAACAGTTCTAATATTAAAAAGGTATATCTTGATTTAATTTGTAACAGTATACTATCTTTATAAGAAATATTGCATATTAATCCTGACTTTTTAATTTGTAACTTTGAGATTTCGTAGTGTCGGGATTTATAGAAGAACATTAAACTGATGTAAATCAAAAGGTTAAATGTACGAACACTGTACGTACAATAAATATATGTTATCTCAGATTAATACGAATACCAATAAGGTATACTCATATGCGTACCTTTAAGTTAGAAATGCTCCTTATTGAATAAAGATCGAGTTTATCTAAGGACGTTAGTGAAGTTTATAATTGGTAACTTATTGTTATCACATGAAAAGACAGTTCAATGCGTATAAAAAAAGCATTTAACAGCATATTGCACCAACACAGCACTTTAACATGTAAATTATCGTTATAGAGAAAATGATCCATTATTCTCGCTCGGGTTTCATATTAAACACTTTCTTTATTAGACATTATGAAAATAGATGATGGGAGTAGTGCTCCACTTCATCACTTTCTCTTCTGCTATTACATGTTGTGCCCAGCAACAACTCTATTTTCACGTGGATATATGCTCACGTAACGAAGCATAAATGAGAATCGAAAGAATGTGCCCATGTTAAGGTGCAGCACATTCAATTCATTACACATGACAACAACTCCTATAAGGAAGGTGCGATGCATTCAACTCGGTACACGTGACAATATCAAACTTTAATAAGATAGCAAGTTCGAGCCCACACTATGGCGGTGCATTCAACTCGGTACACATGACAACATCAACTTTTATAAAGTAGTGAGGTCGAGCCCACGATATGGTGCGGCGCATTCAACTCATTACACTTGGCAACATCAACTTTTATAAAGTAACAAGTTCGAGCTTACGCTAGCTGTGGTGCATTCAACTCCTACACATGACAACGAGCAGAGTGCTAGGTACATTGAATGAGTGGGAGGCAGGAAGGGTGAGTCTAGCACGGAGCCAGATTGTAATCAAACATCGACGAGAACAAGTGACAAAACAAGCATAATCTCTGTCATCTGCGCCAGATGTATACCATACCTATAATATATATCTATGCATATCTGATACGTAATCTCTATCGCATACAATCATATGCGTATCTATTATCTTTTCATATAAGCTCAATTTCATATAAGCCAGAAATCTGGTCATCCTCGCGATAATAACCCTAGATTGACTATCGTCATATGGTTATACACCAACACAGCATTTCAACATGTGAAAGAGTAGAATTTTAATGCCCAATCAAAAGCAAGATTTTGCGAACTCGCCATTCTAGACTATTCACTCCGTATGCAAGCATGACTACGTTCTTGATACGATACCCTCAAAATTGGCAAAATCAGTTCACAACATATAACCAAAACTGATTTGGCGTAATAAATAAGCTCAATTTTTAGATACACGAAATGCATGTTTATAACCACATAATCTTTACCCTTATTGCGTAAATGACTATGGAATTCTTTAAAAAACTTTCTAGTGATTTAACAAATCTTCTTGAAAATGGTGAAAATTATGATGTACTAATTGAGGTTGGTCAAATGCCAAACCGTCAAATATTTAAAGTTCATTTGATAATTTTGAACTCTCGTTTTATCTTCGCGAAAAGCTGTCTAAAACAATTTACAATAAAAAGAACGTTAAAAAAATCAACGTTCCAAATATTTCTATTATTACTTTTGAAATTATTATTAAGTATGTTATTACGGTATTATCATAAAATTTTTAAAACTAAGACTTAAACAATTTTTTTTTTTTAACTCAAATAGATATATTTATGGTGGTATCGTCTTATTCAATAAAGTTGATGCGTCTACAATCCTTGATCTTCTAATTACTGCTAATGAATTTGATCTTGAGGAATTGGGGAATGCAGTGCAAACGCAATTGGTCGAGAATCACGCATCATGGATACGTCAAAATTTTACTGAAGTTTATAGAATAAGTTTTGAAAATGACAATTTTAAAGATTTACAAAAATTTTGTAATGATATTATTGCCAAGCACCCAAGCATTATTTTCGATTCTGAAGTTTTTGTGAATATTTCAGAAAGTGCTTTGGTCTCTCTTTTAAAGCTTGACAACTTGAATATGGAAGAAGGAAAAATTTGGGACCAAGTTATTAGATGGGGAATTGCTCAAAATCCTGACCTTGATTCTAATATTGGACAATGGTCTAATACAAATTTTTTAACTTTAAAAACTACACTCAAAAATTGTATGCTTCATATCCGATACTTTGATATTACTGGTGAAGATGTTATGGATAAGCTATATCCGTATCAGCAAATCTTTGAACCTAATTTGTGGAAAGATATTATGTCAAAATTGGCAGCTCCAAATAGAGCCATTACTTCAATTATTTTACCTCCTCGTATTGTTTCTAATACCACATTGCCCTCAAGAAATAGTGCAGTATCAAGTAGGAACAACACTACTGCAACATCAAACGAAATTAATACAATAAATTTAAATCTCTCAGCACAAAACAATAATCTTAAGAATTTGAGAAATAAAGCGAGTAAATATTTTAAGCAACACAAATTTCTCAAAGCAGCAGAGCTTTTTGAAGAAATTCTTGAGAACAACCAGCATAACTCTAAAGATCAAGAAAATGCTTCAAAGTGGGATCTTACTTATAACGAATTTGATACTTATAACGAATTTAAAATGGATGCAATAAACGAATTAGCAAAGGTACTTTGCAAGAACACTACGCTGACTTCTTTAAATCTTAGTAAAAATAAGCTTGGACCTGAAGAGGGAAAAATATTAGCAGATGCACTTTGCAAAAACACCACGCTAACACATTTGAACCTTACTTGGAATGCACTTGGATTACGTTTAGAAGGTGGAAAATCATTAGCAGATACACTTTGCAAGAACACCGCGCTGACTTATCTGAATCTTAGTTATAATTTACTTGGAACGGAAGGAGGAAAAGCATTAGCAGGAGCACTTTGCAAAAACTCCACACTGACTTCTTTGGATCTTAGTTCGAATGAGCTTGGACCAGAAGGAGGAAAATCATTAGCAGGTGCAATTTACAAGAACTCCACACTGACTTCTTTGAACCTTAGTTCGAATGAACTTGGACCAGAAGGAGGAAAATCATTAGCAGGTGCACTTTACAAGAACTCCACACTGACTTCTTTGAACCTTAGATTGAATGGACTTGAAGCAGGAGGAGGAAAATCATTAGCAGGTGCACTTTACAAGAATACTACGCTAACTTATTTGAATCTCCATCATAATGGTCTTGGGACCGAAGGAGAAAAAGCATTAGCAGATGCACTTTGCAAGAACAGCGCGCTGACTTCTTTGGATCTTTCCGCTAATGAACTTGGACCAAAAGGAGGAAAAGCATTAGCAGATGCACTTTGCAAGAACTCCACGCTAACTTCTCTGAATCTTAGTTGGAATTATCTTGGATCAGAAGGAGGAAAAGCATTAGCATATGCACTTTGCAAGAATTCCACACTGACTTCTTTTGATCTTGCAGAAAATAATCTTGGATCAGAAGCGGGAAAAGCATTAGCCAATACGCTTTGCAAAAACTCTACCTTGGAAGAGTTGAATCTTAGTTCGAATGAACTTGGATCAGAAGAAGGGAAAGCATTAGCAGATGCACTTTGCAAGAACTCCACACTGATTTCTTTGAATCTTAGTTGGAATGAACTTAAATCAGGAGGAGGAAAAGCATTAGCAGATGCACTTTACAAGAATATAACGCTAACCTCATTGAATCTAGATGGTAACCATCTTGGGTTCGAAGGAGGAAAAGCATTGGCGAATGTACTTTGCAAGAACACTTCCTTAACTTCTCTAAATCTCACTAATAATGAACTTGGATCAGAAGGAGGAAAAGCATTCGCAGATGGACTTTGTAAGAATACTTCGTTGACTTCTTTGAACCTTAGTAATAACGAACTTGGAATCGAAGGGGGAAAATCATTGGCATATGCGCTTTGCAAAAACACCACTTTGACTTCTTTGTCTCTTGAAGGGAATGAACTTGGGTCAGAAGGAGTAAAATCATTAACGAATGCACTTTGCAAGAACACTTCCTTAACTTCTCTAGATCTCACTAATAATGAACTTGGATCAGAAGGAGGAAAAGCATTCGCAGATGCACTCTGCAAGAATAATACCCTGAAAGATTTAATTCTTGGTTCAGAAGGAGGAATAGCATTAGCCAATGCACTTTGCAAGAACATCACTCTGACTTCTTTTGATGAAAATAATCTTGGATCAAAAGAACTAAAGGCATTAGCGAATGTGCTTTGCAAAAACACCACGCTGAAATGCCTAACCATTCGAAATCAAGTTATTGATTATATATTAAAGTTAAATAATCAAACTATAGAAATAAAACAACGATATTTCGATTTTTTTTAACATTTTTAAGTTTATTTTCTGTAATATAATTTTTACAAAGTAAATAAATATAAACCAAATAATTATTAAATATCCGATATAAAATAAGTTTATATATTATATCTGTTAACATATAAATATTGGAGGGATAGTGTGAGGTAATTTAAAAAGAACATAAGGGGAGTAGGGGTATTATGGCGAAGTTAAGTATGCTACAAGGAAAACTTTTTATTAACCCAATATAGAACTTTGAAATTTAAACCACTAATAGTACAACATATATAGAATAAATCTAATACAAAAATAAGAATGCATGATTTGTATATCGGTACAAGATCATCGTTTTTGTACACAGTACCAAAATCAAAAAATTTAAGGTTATGGAGGTATTGTGGCGAATTTAGAAAAAAAATTTTTTTTTCTTATTTTTTTTTCCTTGCTAACTTTTCTTGACTTTTTTTAGCACGTTCTTCTTTTTTTTGTGCTAGCTCAAGTTCTCGTGCAGCCTTTTTTTGGGCTGTTATCTCTTTTTTTCGTTTTGTCTCTGCAATCTTCTGTTCTGATTTCTCATTCGCTTCTTTCAATTGCCGCCAGCTTTCCTCATTCGTAAGAAGTCGAGCAAAAGGGAGCGTTTTTCTCTTTTTTTTAGGAGGGAGCAACGGAGAACCTGACTGCTTTTCGGGATCAGATTGGTTTCCAGAAGTTGGCTGAGAGTTATTGGCTTGTGAATTACGAACTGGATACTTTAGAACTGAGCGCAAAGTAGATGTTCCAGGATTTTTGTAGACGTCAAGCTCTTCTGTTACTAGCGCAAGTTGAGCTTTTAATAATTCATTTTCCTCCTTAAGCATTTTATTTTCTTCTTTTAACAAATTAACGTTCAACCTTGTAGGATGAAAATGGTTTGGTTGAGATGCAGAACTTGATTCGACAAGTTGGTCGAAAGGTTGGCTTGGTTCGATGGGTTGGACGAAAGAGTTGCTACATGAAGATAAGTCAACAAAGTTTTCAGTTGTTAGTGAAGCGTCCAAACGGTCGGGGCTAATGGCATTGGGATTAAATGGCCATATTCCCGTTGTTTTATAGGCATTGCAAATGGCAAGTGGCGTGTAGGTTTCAAGAAAAGCGGGACCAAGGACTTTCGCGAAAGTGTGTTTTGTTACTGTCATGCCATTATTATTAATACAATATTTATTACACGCTTTGTTATATTCGTTTTTTAATTTTGCAAAAGGAAGCTCTGATGGTTGCAAAACGTGTGTTGTATGAGGTGGAAGCGCGTAAAGAAGGATACTATTTTCTCGGCAAAAATCAACGCTTGTATAGTTAATATGGCTTTTATGACCATCGAGGATTAACAAAACAGGTCGAGCAGGTGGAACTGAGTTGATAAAGTGGTTAAGGTACATTTGAAAAAGGTCTTCGCGCATATACCCAGTATCTGTAAAACCCATTACAGTTCCAGACGGTGCACCTTCTAACAAGCCAGGAATTGCGCGAACACCCTTATAGATTATCAAAGGCGGAATATACGACCCAGCGGCAGAAATTGTTGGTGCTAATGAGATATGTTCATGAGAATTCCCATACGAAACTTTATGAACTTGGCGTGCACCTTTTTTTGCAATTACTTTTTCAGATTTTGGAACAATGACGAAACCAGTTTCGTCCATGTTCCAAATCTGCGCAGCGGTAAGTGAATTCTCATGAATAATCTGTTTAAGTTTTTCAAAATGGTCCTTAACAATTGTTGCATTTGCTCGCTGTGCGCGTGCCTCTGATAATTCTTGTGGAGTACGAATTGAAAGCTCAGGGTGATCCCTCATGAAACGCTTCCACCAATCATAACTTGGTCCCGTATTTCCAAATGGATGATTTCGTTTATTTAATCGCATAATTTCGATTATACAATGGTTAACCCCCTCCTTTGTTAGACCAAACCCGAGCTTTTGCATATTAAGGCAATAGCCGGCAAGTTGATCTTCTTCATGTTTAGTAAGAACGGTTGATGGTCCTGGGCGACCAAGAGGACCACCATTTTCTTTAGCCCGTCTAAGTGTAGTTTCTGGAATTCCAAAGCTTTTTGCAACACTGTTTAAGCTTGGACCTTTAGAACCGATAGGTTGTTCATTTAATTTGTCAAGTGCAGCACGAATTTTATCTTGTCTGTTAGTATTAGAAACTTGCATATTTATTTGATGTAACGAGATAATACAATAATGTGAAAACGTGACGAAAACGTGACAAAAAACAATTTATATAATAATAAAGTAACACGGGTTTACTATGTCATTTATTTATTTAAATGTTCAAGGTTGTTCAATGTCTACTGGTGAAAATAAACTTGTTTTCGTGATCCAAGAATTTTTGCGTCGCGATACATTTTATTAACGTGTCGCGAACCTGTTTTTATTGTTGGACCTACGTACGTACATACCAGAATTAAGGGGAATGTGTAGTTGTTATGAATTGTTATACATAAAAAAGATAAATAAGTTTTTGTTTTGCGTGGAGTAAATTTCTAATTCCACCATAATTACTTCGCCATAATACCTAATATATGGCTTATATACCTTTATTTATTCGAAGTAAAAATAAATTAAGAAAAAGATTATCAAACTATATAAAAGTTTTGAACTTAGGTAGAATTTGTTACTGCGAACAAAATTACTTAACGCGCTAAGATGGATTTATTTAGTGCAAAAATTTTTTTGTATGTGTTCTGTTTTCTTTTTTTAAGTAAAAATTCGTTTAAATATCGATATTTCATGATCCAGTGGTCGGAAATGAACGAATTTGGCACCAATCGATTCGTCTCACCGAGACGAATCGAATGGTGTACAAATCGTTCAATTCCGATCACGGGATCAAGAGATATGCCGAATTCGCCATAATACCTTATTCGCCATAATACCCCTACTCCCCTTATTATCTCTAAATAATGCAATTAAAATGAAATTAAATGGTAAATACTCAAACCTGAATCATTCATTTTTTAAATGATTAGATAAAAAAATGCACTTTATACCAAGGCCGATAATTTTTTGTATTAAGACCAAATTCTGTGTGTGGTTAAGAAAAATTCTGTGATGTGCTTTTTTTTTTTTTAATATATTCTGCGAAATTCTGTGATAATACCAGTACGATCATAGAAATATATGAGTATATTGTTTCATGATATTCATTTTAGCGTATATTGTTGTTATCGGATAAGTTACTATGTAAATTTTCTTGATATTGTGATTGTTCGATAATAGCAGTTACAGAAAAAAATCAATAAAAATTTACACCGGTCACTATATCAAGAAGGGATTAAACAGATTTTTAGATTTTTTAAACCATTTTAAAAAACTTTTTAAAGCATTGGCGTTGAGACAAAAATTTAGGGCTAAAATGCCGATTCACTAAGTATCGTAAAGAACTTTTAAGAAAAAAATATTCACTTTATAAACTTTCGTTTATTATATAATTACAAGAAGTGCATAATTGCTTAATTTCTGATTTAACTATATATATGAATATATATATATATTATTTATTGTTTTTTTTTTTTTTTTTATTTTTTTTTATCTATATAAGTGATCTTTTAATCGAGCACCTAAATCCACAAAGTCCTCTTTACACTTTTCACGAGGTGTAGTTCGACCAAATTTGTCAGTTTCCGTAACTTATGTAAAGTTCAAGCGAATTTCTTTTAATGGAGATCTCCCACAGAGTATAATTGTTTATTATTTTATATTTTAAAAGAGTAACGAATAGTTGCATTTTGACGAAATTAGTTTAATAATGAATACTATCCATTGAAAATGTATTAAACCATTTAAAAACATTTTTAAATTAAACAATCATGTTGTTTTAACATTACGTTTTAAAACATTTTTTTCATCCCTAATACCAAGATCGTGGGGTATAAGTGCAAATGAAATTTCCGATTAACCATGAAATCCTGTGTATATCTATAATATTATAAATGATCGTTTAATGGATGTGCAAGATTATGCTATATTTACAATTTCTTTGCAAATTAAATGTCGTAAATTGATCATAGCTGGAGTTCACTATACTTTATTGGTTAATGTAATATATAAAAATTTATACATACTGGTCATGAGTTTGGCAATTCACACTAATCCTATCGAAAAAAAAACCTTTTATGATGTCATATTTCATATTTCAAAATTATCATGGGATCGATTCTTTGATGATTAAAAGAATTTTTGCATAAAAAATTTGATAAACAATTGTTCAGTGAATATACTAATGTAAAAAAAAACGTAATCTCTTATATAAAAAAAGGTCCCGCAAAAAGGTCCTGTCCAGGGACTCACCAAACAGCCGGTATTTATGCTACGCTATGTAGTGGTCCGAAGTCTCCCAAAAAAATCGAATCTTATGGTGACCCGAAACGTATAAAAAAGCTTTGGTAGTTTTTGGATAAAGAAAGGGTGCGTATTCTAAGAACTTAGAGTAAAATAATAAGGTACAGCATTGTAATGCGATGAACCTCTCATTAATTTTTAATATTATTAATTATTAATTTACATTCGAAAAAGTGATTAAACAAACTTGTGTTGCATTTGATAGTACTGGTCCTGGCAGCACTGCGCGCAGCTATCCTAATTATAAAAATTAGCTTTTGCATAATTCTGCGACAGTTTAGTGTTTATTCTGTGATTTAATGTATACTAATTACCCCGAGTCCCAAACACAGTGTTCGCGTTTGAGTCACGAGAAATCACGTTCTGCCACGTGTAGGCTGAAGACTGGCTCCGGTTTCGGTTTTGGAGGTTTTTTCTAGAAAATTCTTGCAGGGCTAACTCTACCCCGAAGATAATGATAAATATAATACAAACTAAATTTAGAGTAGAGCTAGATTTAAGAGTATTATGTAATTTTTAAACAATAGTTTATCCCATTTCAATTTTACTTTCTTTTTTTTGTCTTCTCTATCTTTTCTCTTTTTCTGTTTTGTTTGTTTTGGTTCACGTTTAGGTGTTGTAGGCTTTTTCCCCCTTTCTTTTATTTTCTTTCTTTCTTTCGCATACTTTGTTCTTTCTTTGTGATATGGATGTAAATACTCCTTATCCTAGAGGCTAGGTAGGGTAGATTAGAAAAAAGTTAGTAATCTTGATAGGTTAACAACTTCCAATCGGTGAACTGGAGACAAAACATCCAGAAAGTTGGAGGCCCTCTAGGGAGATAAATTGTTGTTGCAATAATCGCGAATAGGTACTTCGGTAACCAGACGAGTCTTTATTGTTAAAATTGGAGGATTATAGGCAGAAATATCTATAGGTGTAAAATCACCACATCCAATATATAATAAAGGCAGGATTATTAACAAAAAAAAAAAATAAAAAAAAAAATAAGATATATAATAATAAAAATAAAAAAATAAAATTTTATATTAAATTGTAAAACATTGCAAATATTGTATAATAATTTAAAATATTATATAATAATAATAAATAAAAAAATAAAATTTTATATTAAATTGTGAAAACTTGCGAAAATTTGCGAAAACCTATAAAACATTTAAAAATTTGCAAAAAGTATGATTATGTAAATATAATAAGGGGTGTGCCATTTATCATGTAATATTTTTTACTTAGTAGCTACTCCTATCCATATATGGTATGATCACTTTATCTAATTCTGATTGATTAATATAATATATAGATGTGATTAGTACCTCTGATCATGTATCCATAGTAAAAATTACGTGATAAATGGCATGCCCCTAATTAGTAATTAATATCATATCAGATATATATCGATTAATATCTATCATCAGCAAATTTTATATATAGATATATATCGATTACTAATCGGGTAAGATATATATCGATACTAAATACCCCTGCTGATTTCTATTAATAGTGATAGTAAGGGAGCTTCCAGAAATCAGCTGATTTCTGGGTGGGTGTGTGGGTCAGCTGAAGTATCAGGTGTAATTCCGGCCAAAATTTCATAATTCCGGCTAAAGTTGCAAAATTATTTTTGACCAAAATTATAGATTTATTAATAATAACTTTGATCTACTGGACCAAATTTGATGATTCAACTACCAAAATGATCCTCACAATAAGAGGACTCTAGCGAGCCCAAACTTGTTAAAACCAATCACAGGATTCTGTGATCAGATAGATTTGTGTTACTATAAAAGTTCTATAATTTATTAAATAATTATAACCCATTTATAGTAACACAATTTTATTTCGGTCTTAGGATCCTGTGAATGGATTTTAACGATTTTGGGTTTGCTAGAATCCTCTCATTGAGAGGAACATTATGGTATTAAAATCATCAAAATCGGCCCAGTAGATCAGAAGATATTAACAGTTAAATATTAAATTTTAATTGTTAATAACTTCTGATCTACTGGGCCGATTTCGATGATTTTACTACCAAAATGATCCTCTCAATAAGAAGATTCTAACAAGCCCAAAATCATTAAAATTCAATCACAGGATTCTAAGATCGAAATATATTTGTATTACTATAAATGGTTTATAATTATTTAAGGGTAGGGTGAACGTAGATCATTTATCATATGATTTTAGTGGTACAATGAGATTTATATAGAAAATCAAAATATGCTACAAATAAAACTTTTTACAGTTGTTATTAATTTAGCCAAAAATTTTATAATATGTAGTACAAAGTACTCTTTTTATAATAGTAAAATTTTAATAAATATAGTATTTGAAAAAATTATACTTCCATATGTCGTAAAGTCTTTCTAAGTCGGCTCAAATTTTTTTTAGTTACACAAAAATGATCTATGTTATTTACAATCGTGATTGGTCGATCACCTGATTTCATATAATCACAACGTGATCACAATTAAAAATGATCTACATTCACCCTACCTTTAATAAATTATAGAACTTATATAGTAACACAAATCTATTCTGATCACAGGACCCTGTGATTGGATTTTAACAATTTCGGGCTTTCTAGAATTCGCTCGTTGAAAGGATCATTTTGGTAGTTGAATCATCAAATTTGGTTCAGTAAATCAAAAGTTATTTACTATTAAATGTTATATTTAACTTTTTAATAATCGTAAAACTGATTGGTTAATTGGGATATCAGGTGTAGGTGGGTAGGTAGGCTCATAGTAAACAAAAATCAGCTGATTTCCGGAAACTCCCTAATCGATATATATCAGATAATCAGATATATATTGATTACTATCACTATCGATAGAAATCGGTAGGGTATTAGTATCGATATATATCTTACCCATTAGTAATCAATATATATCTATATATAAAATTTGCCAATGATCTAACCTAAAAACTTTTACTAATTAAATTTGTAGCATATATCTTTGATTTGTAGAATTTCAATTTTTATAAAAAAATATTAGGAACTTATAGAAATATTGATATTTTTGTTAATTCAAATTTATAATGTTTTCACAGAAATTTTGCTCAACTTTGACTATTTCTAAAAGAATTTTTTTAAATGTACCTTCAAAAATGCTACTAAGTAAGTAAATTTTTTATATTTCAAAAGTTTATTATAAAAATTTTATCTTAAACAGATCAATATTGACAAAGATATTTAGATTTTTTATTTTATAACTAGATTTAGGTTTTTCTTATAAACAATTTTAGAGCAGCTTCTTTGTAATATACATTTTTAGAAATAAAAAAATCTTTCATCAAAGATATCTTTACGAGTCCTTGACCAAATTTTTTTATTTTAATTCTACAAATATAGTTGTCCCCCTCTATAGTCACCTCCTCTATAATCACAAAGTCAATATAGTCACTTTTTTTTATCAACTCTTTTTATATTATTTATATCTTTATATAAGCACAGTCACTTTATAGTCACTATTACAATTTTTTGCTAACTATTTATATAATACCTATAATAAAATTACCAGCTAAAGTTATATCAATTGTGGGTTTATACAAATCTAGCAAAAAATTATATTAGTATGAATTACGAATTATGTAAATGTTAAATTTTAGCCAATCAAAGCAACTATATAAAATTTATTCATTCATACATATAATGCAAAAATCTAAAAAACTCACTTTATATAGAACTATATAATTAGAAATAAGCTCTAGACCTTCACTTATTGATATTGATAAATTTAGAAAATTTATTTTGATATGCTACTAGTTTATGTTGCACTACGTACTATATATACATATCTTAATTATTTTATTAATCAAAAAAATACTTTTAAAAAAAATAAGAGTAGTTATTTGTACATTTAAGTTATTTGAGATTACGATCTTAGATAAGTAAAATTTGATTTTTTTATTTAAGTCTTCCTTTTATGCAAGTGCAGTACATACTAAATTCTTTTCTATTAGTTGCAATTCAAGGCTTTAATATGCAATAAGAACACAATCTTAGATTTATGATAATCATAATAATTATATTCCGACATTTTTTTAAGAAAAAAAACCCCATTTTTTCTTAGCAAATTTACAAAATTTTTTTTGTTTGTTATTAATATGACTATGTGCCTTCTTAGATATTAATTTGAAAGGCATTATACAAGTAATTCCTGGTTCTTGCTAGAATTTAAAAAATGGTATGATATGATTTTTATTTTATTTATTAAGAGATACTTTTATAGTAGTGTTATGGTATTTATTTAAAAATTTACTTATTGTATATGACTTACAATTATTTAGGATACAGTATAAATTCTTATTTGTTATCCTATTTTTAAGTGTATACATTAGAAGTGCAGGCATATTATCTTGCCATATCATCCTGAAATAATGACCAGGTGTTATTTTAAAATAATACAGGTATGCTAAACTTGAATTATACTTATAGAAAGAAATAGTAGTAGGCTATTTTTAAAGCTTGAATTGCTTATAATAGGACTCAATTCTCAGACTTTAATATTTTTGAATCTTTATCTAGGTTTAGACTTATTCGATTATTAGGATTTTTCAATATTTGAACAATAAAAATCCCCAAATCATATAAGCCTATACACTCTACCTTTATCTAATATAGTTAAGATCAGAATTATCATGCAATGCTTGGATGCCTGATCCACAATATTCAAATTAAAGTCTTACACTTATGCTAAACCATATGCGTTTATATGTTTTTGATTATTTAGGTAAGAGTTAGTTATGGTTAAGGTTAGGGCTTGACTTATAAATAAAATTGCTGTTCTGACATGCTCCTAGACAGGTTTAGACGCTCGTTTTTTTGTATTTTCAGCATTTTTCACTTTTTTTTTTTGGCTTGTTAGAGCTGATCTGTACAGATCAAATTTTATAATTTGGTTGGCTTTTTATTATATGAACGCACCTAGCTTTAGAAAACTCCTATTTTAAAGATTTCTTGTAATTGCTAAAGTTTGGGCATCCTAATTTCAGATACACCAATATGATTAAATACATGAATATAGTATTCGGATCTAACTGTCTTACTAACTAATAAGTTGGTGTCTATAACGTTATACTGTACGTGTTTTTATACAGTACTTTTATAAATAATGCGAATAAAGTAAAATTAAATGCAGTAATAAATAAATTTTATATAATTAATGGCTATCCATTTGCTGTACTAAATTTAGTACAAAATACTGAATTTAGTATAGTTATAAAATTTAAATTTTGAAAAAATTTTTTTATTAACTTTAAATTAAATTTATATAATATATAAATATATATTTATACTTTATTTTGGTATATTTAAAAGTTAGCTAATTCAGCAAAAGTTTTATTTTGCAAGTTTAAAAAAATTTTGTATATTGATAATTTTATTAAACATAATATACATTTTTATACACTTTAATTAAATACAATAGCTCAAATTTTTACATATTAATAAGCAATCAAAAATATATATAATAACTGAGTATAATATAAAACATCTTTTTAAAAAAATATATTATAATTTTTTAATTTAATATTTTTTTAAAAAATTCCAATTTGTTTAATTTTTTTAAAAAAAATTAATAAATATCTAAAAAATTTTAGTTTTTGTAAAAGTTAGCTAATTAAAATCACTTGTTGCTTTGTGCTATTAGACAAGTAACTTGGTATAACAATTATAAAAAAGTCTGTAAAATTTTATTTAAAGTTATTATATAAAAAAAAGAGTTATAGTACTGAATAAAGTACTAATATGTTCTTGTGTAACATTACAATTTTAATAATAAAAGGCCTATAACTTTTGATCCACTGACCCAGTTTAAATGATTAACTATCAAAATGATTATCTCATTGAGAGAATCATTTTGATAGTTAAATTATCTAAATTGGATTAGTAGATCAAAAGTTATAGATTTTTAAAGATTTATATAATAATTCAATATAAAATTCAATAATTAAGTTTTAAAAAAATTTAACTAAAATATATTTTATTTATTTTTTATTTATTTATTTATTATTTAAACTATAGTATATTTAATCCTAAAACTTAGTTTTAATTAAATAAATTATTAATTATAAAATTTTTAATATATTATATTAATATACAATATATTAGAAAAATAAAATTATTTAGATATTTTTTTAATATTAAAGTTTTAGTCAAATTTTTTAAAAAAAATATAAATAGTAAAATTTTTGATTAAATTTCTTTCAAATTTTAATATGTTGTAGAGCTAGCTTTTCTGATTTTAATAGTAGTAAAATCATTAAAATTGGATCAGTAGATAAAAAGTTATAAGAAAATTAAGTTTAGCAATTTTTTTATAAAATTTATTAATAAAAACATATGATTTACTATACAAATATAGAAATAGACTAACTATATTTAGACTTGTATTACCATAAACAGGCTTATATAAACTATTTTAAAAAATTATTTTTTAAATAAAATAATTTTTTTACAATTAAATTAGAACCAATATAATCTATTTTTACAATTTTATCAAAAATTTTTAGCAAAATTAATTTTTATTACTGTACTAAATTAAGTACGAAAAATTTTAAAAAAAAACAATAGTTTTAAAACTAATTTATAAAAAATTTTTATTAATAAATATTATTCAAATTGTACACAAATTTTAGTCTAATATCAAAATTTATTTGAATAAAGTTTGAATAAAATTTATTAAATAGATGGCTCAAAAATTATTTTTTTATATTGTACTAAATTTAGTACAAATGTGAAACAGATAACCATTAATATTTTTCTGTTACCTCTATATAGTCATCTTATATATAAATATATATAATTGTGACTATATAAAGGTAATCTCTATATTAGTCACACCTCTATATAATCACAGTTTTTTGTATCCTGGGGGTGTGACTATAGAAAGGACAACTGTATATAGAATTCAAATAAAATATTTTATTGAATTTAGTTAAGAACTTATAGAGATGTTTTGATAAAAGATTTTTTCTATTTTTAAAACAATTGACTTTTAAATTTTAATAAATAATAAAAAATTACCGTGTGATTATATTATGTATAAAATTATAATAAAATTAATTCTTAAAGTTTAAATTTTTATAAATTTAATGAAATAGAAAATGATACTATATTGTATATTATCAAGTAGTTTCTAATAAATAACTTGACTAATTGATTAATAATAATTAATTATAATTGTCATTAATTCAAAAGGCACTATCACTAGATGTGAGTACAAACAAATAAAAAAGTGACAAAAATTAGCTGATTTTTTAGGAAAAGAAGGTAAAAAAGTTAAAATTATATATAAAGAACCTAATCAAGTATATATTAAAAAAGAAGAAAGGAATAAGCTTCTGATAAAAAATAATTAGGTGATTAATAATACTGCTTTTATAACAATACAATAAGTTCAATAAGTTATATTTTAATTTAATATATTTTATAACTTTTATTACTTATTCTAATAACACTTTTTGCAAAATGATTTTGCTAAATATTTGAAATATGTTAGTTAACCAACTTGGCATACTATTTATAACTGAGTTTTTTGTTATATATAAATTTATAAAAAACATATAAAATTACTATAAGCTTTGATGTTTCTTCTTCTACATATTAACTTAAAATTAAATTTTTCAGAAATATAGAACAAAGAAAAAAGAAAAAATTGAGCTTAAAAATTAAATTAAAATTTCACTAATTTTGCACAAAACGAAAATGTACCTTTGCTAAAAACAAATATTTAATGATTTTAAAATAATGAGTATGTGTAAAATCATGCCTTGCACAACTTTACTTAGGTGACAGAAGTAGGTTACCTTGTAAAAAAAATGGGTTACCTATGTACTAAAGTAAAATTTTTTGAGTTTTCAATATAAACTCCTTTTTTATCAAGATAACCTACTTTTGGTATTTAAGCAAAGTTGTTCAGCATGCAATTTTACTTGTATTTAAAAATAAACTGCATTTTTTCAGCTACCGTATTATAGCGAAATAGTGCACACCTGCGCAGTATTTTGATTACCTGCGTGGTATTTTGAGTATGCGCATGTGCGCTATTTCGAAACCAACCTAGGTTTTATGCACCAAAGAGATTTTTTGAAATAGCGCCCATGTGCTATATAAATATTTATTTGAAAATCAATCACTTTAAGTAGAAAATATATAGCTTTTGCAGCAAATAATTTCCTAAATTATAGATCTTCAATTTGTTATTCATGTACTATGTACGTAAACAAATAGTAATCCTGTACGGTACTAAAATCTTACCTTAATTTATATAAATAGAATAGAAGAACAGTTAACGTCATTCTCAATGCCCTTCTCTGTTCTTTCACATTATTACGAAGTATTACACCTCAACTTTAATTTTTTTATAAAATAAAAAAGGATGTGCATGAAATATTCATTTATTATCAACAATCTATGTATAGAAAATTCTAAATTAATATTATTGTTACAACCTTCTGGTCGAACATAAAACATTACACGATATTAAAGTTAAAAAGAATGGCCATTATAATTTATTATCAGAAATCTGCTGTAATGAGAATAGCGCTAATAGAACATTTAATGAGAGTTATTCTTGTAGCAATCAAAGCTATAGGAATAAATATTAGCATTTATTAGACTTTTTTTTTTACAAAGAAATTTTTGTACTATACGATCATGATATATATTTAAATTTTGTCAATTGTTTATTTTGCGTACAAAGTTTTTACTTTACTTACAAACAAAATAGATCACACTAACAAAAGTCGCAGTTATACTATCACATTTAAACTCGATATAATCGCTTATGCAGAAGAAACATCTAATTGACGTACAGCAATATTTTACAAAATTGATTGAAGGCGAGTTCAAGAATAGAGGCAGCAAAAATCAAAACTTGAACCTATTAAAGAAAATAGAGATTTAAATATAGATCAAGTGCGCGTTCTTAGTGGTCGAGTTCGAAAACCTATGTATCTTGAGCTAGAAAAAGAATTAGTCGAATATATTAAAAAAAAGAGAGAAGAAAAAAATTGCAGTTACAACTTCTGTGATCAAAAAAAAAGCAAAGGAGTTAGGCGAAACCTTAGGTATCAGGGATGCCAAGTTTTCCCGCAGCTGATATGAACGTTTCAGAAAACAGCATGGTTTAGTAGAACGAACCTGAACACAAATCATGCAAAAATTTTTGGAAAATATGCCTGTAGTTATCAGAGACTTTCTCGAAATTTCATGAGAAAAAACAAGTGTTATTGAAAAGCAATTTATTATCTCTTTCGATGAAACACCTATGTGGTTCGACATGCCTCGTAATTCAACATATGATTTTAAAGGTGTATATGAGGTACCAATAAAAACTACAGGGAGTGATAAATTACGTTTTACCGTAGTTTTGGGCTATACGGCTTCCGGAGTAAAACTTCCACCTATAATAATTTTTAAATTGAAAAAAACCTAAAAGCAAATTTTCACATGATGTTATTGTTGCAGCAGCACCGCATGCAAATATGAAAGCAGATCTTATGATCTCTACGTATATTCCACAAGTTATTCAAGCAAGACCAAATGGTTTTTTTAAATGTAAAGGCATTATATTTGTTGATGGTCATCGAAGTCATATTCGTAATGATGTAAAATGAGCATTTATAGTAGAAGGGCTAGATCTTTTAAAAATACCTGGAGGAACCACTAGCGTTTTGCAACCACTAAACGTTTCGGTTAATAAGCTATTTAAAAATAGAATGAGACAAAGATGGGAAGAGTGGATTGATAACAGAAAAGTAGAACTTACTAAAAATGGAAACTATAAGAAAGCCTTGTATGAACTTGTTAGCGAATGGGTATCCAAAACCTGGAAGGAGATTAGTTCCAATATGCTAGTTAGATCGTTCGAAGCAACTGGACTTACACTTAATCCAGATGGTAGTGAGGATCATAAAATGTCAGATCGTCTTCAAGCAATTGTCGAAAACCGTACGAATGAGTTGAATATAGATGAGTTATTGAATGCAAATGAAGTTGAAAGTGTGATAGATATAGAAAGCCAAACGGACGATGATGGTGAAGAAAATACTAGTGATGATAAAAATGCAATAGATTTTGAATATGTGACGGATGATGAAAGAATGGTAGAATAATAATTAACGTAAGTTGTTAAATTAAAAAAATCGATTAAATAAGAAATAGAAATAATTATTAATTCAAAATTTATACTTATCTCAATATTCCTAGCATGCGATATAATAATCAAAATTTTAAGATTCTACTTTGCTGTTTTTCTTGTACATATGTATTGAATAAATTAGCCATTGTTTATATTTCTTTTCTCATTTCTAATGTATTTGAGAATTTATAAAATATTTTATATTTTCTTTTTTTTTTTTTTTCTTAACTCAGATATTGTTAAATTCATTAGACATAGATTTGGAATTTAGCAAATGTTAAGAGTTCATTCAACTATTTAAATGTAGATATTAAATAAATAAATTGAAATAAATTAATATGCATTTACAATAATATCATACAAACATATTTAAAAGTAACCCGGCAACCTGGCTTTAATTCTATTTTAAAAAATTTTATATATAAAATACATAAAATTTTTATAGATTTTTTAAAAGAACTCACGCGGATAGTAAGTATACTTGAATTTTTTTAAAAGAACTCACCCAGATAGTAAGTATACTTGAAATTTTTTTTATAGTTTTGTAAATTTCGATCGGCAGGTTATAAGAACCGATTAAAGTTTGTATGGCCTAAGTTAATTTTTTGTTTTCATATTCAAATATTATGAGGCTTGATTCATATTATTCGGCTTATCTGTTAAATATTTGCTATAAAAATTTGATGATAAACGGTCAGTACTGTAACAAAAGGAGAGATGAGATGGCGCTAAGAATTTTTCCTGTAGTTCAAAGTTATAGAGATACATTTATTTATACAGTATACTATATAAGGTGCGTGCTATTTCAGGACGTGCATAGGCGTTATTTTGAAACTCTGTATGCTATTTTTAGAGATGTGATTTTTGAAATAGCGCCCATGTGTGCTATTCCGTGGTAATACAGTATTTACTAGCTGAAAAATAGGATCAAAGTTAGAAAAAAAAATTTTTTCTAAAAAAATTTTTTAAAAAATATTTTTTCTAACTTCAACCCATTTTTCACCTAGTAAATGACTGATAAAACACATTTTAACTTTAAGGGTAGGGTGAACATAGATCATTTTTTATATGATCTACGTGGTATATTAGATGTTTATATAGTAAATAAAAAAATGCTTCTGATAAATTTTTTTAAAGTTTTGACCAATTTGTATAAAATTTATATAATAGGTAGTTTTAAATAGTTTGTTTATAATAATAAAGTTTCGCAATATCCATTGTTTTAAAAAAAATTAACTTTATATATAATTAAATTTTTGTAGGACGCTATATGATTTTTGTAGGTTGTACAAAGAATTGATTGGTCAGATCATATGATGTTTATATGTAAATCATATGATATTATATAAATTGGTTACACAAAGTTGATCTACAATCAATTTTATATGAAATTGGAAATTTGTATACTCTACCCTTAAATATGAGTAAAATTGCGTGCTGAACAAGTTTGTTTAAGCGCCCAAAGTAGGTTTGGTTATCTTGATAAAAAAGAGTTTATATTGAAAACTCAAAAAATTTTAATTTAATACATAGGTAACCTATTTTTCTTACAAGCTTCTGTCACCTAAGTAAAGTTTTTTAAAGCATGATTTTACATATATTATTTTAAAATTGTTAAATATTTGTTTTTGGTGAAGTTACATTTTCGTTTTGTGCAAAATCAGCAAAATTTTAATTCAATTTTTAAACTCAATTTTTTCTTTTCCTCTTGTTTTATATTTCTGAAAAATTTAATTTTAAGTTAATATGTAGAGGAAGAAACATCAAAGATTTAAAGCTTATAGTAATTTTATATATTTTTTTATAAATTTTATATGTAGAAAATTTTGTTGTGACATATCATGTGACTGAGATTATATCATATTTATTTTGATTAATTATAACAAATTAGTAAATATAACTATAGATAGTTTTATTAACCAATATCATATATATATATTAAAAATAAAATATTTAAATTGTAGATATATATTATATTTTAATTTTGTATTAATATAGTTTGAGTAAAATATATTAAATATTATTTTAAGTAACTTCAATTATATCAATTCTGGATAATTGAAGTTAAATTTTTCTTGATATCCTTTGTTTATTACTGTATTAATTAGTATATTTTAAGAAAATAAGAACAATATAAAAAATGTTCATAGTTAATTATTTAAAACAAAGATATTTGTAAATCTTTATTAGGGTTTTTCAAAATTATAGAATAAAAACCAAATTTGGAATTACAAATATCAAATTAAACAGTGTATTTGGCAATTCATATTTATATAATTAACAATAAATATAATTTTATTTGAAACTCTAATGTTTATTATCTGCAACTTAATTTAATTAAATGAACTTGATATTATTTATTAAACTAGTTTTGCCTTTTAACACCAATTTCTTTAAATTAATAATCAACTATAATAATTCTATTACTAAAATATGATTTTGCTTTACTATATAATACCAACTTAATTATAAATATAATAACTATATTGTAGATCTGCAGCTTGCACAAGTCAAAATCCAATATATCTGGTACCTATCGGGTACTATATTACTATAATTGGAAATCCGCTAAAGCCAGGTGCTATCACGTGACTAATAGCCAATCAAATTGTAAATTTTGGTCGTAACGGATCAGCCCGACAAGACAAAAAAGTGAAAAACACCTTGAAGCATTAATAAAAAATGTCAGGAAGGCAATTTTACCTATAAGACATCCTAACCCAAACTCCTAACTAACCCTTACTCTAATTTTAATTAAATAATAAAAAAATATATAAATGCATTTGGCTTTAACGGACCCCTATAATTGAAAAATATATAAAATACTACATATCGGTGATCTACTATATATATGGGCCCTCAAAAGTAGAAACCAAGAAATTTGACTATTTTTTGAAAATTGACCTGTTTGATTAATCAAGTGTAAAATTTTAGGCCCAATCTTTTTTACTTAATAATGAAAATCTGATCACTTAATAAATTTTGGCGATACAATGATTAAAAGCTTTTGATGTTATAATCTAAAATAAATTTACCAAGATTTACCGATAGTAATGCAAATCTACAGATCTAATAATCCTGTTTAAACAGATTTGTTAATCATGAACAGGAACCCGGAATAATTTAAAAAAATTTATTTCCAAAATTTTCCAAATTTTTGGGCCTAATTTTGATATTTTCAAATTTTTGCATTTTGGCCAAATTTTTCCAAAATTTTGGCCGATTTTCATGAAACATGTAATCTGACCAATAAAAATGATGCATTAGACATGTGATTTAGCCAATAAGAATCTGTCTTTAAATTTATATACAAATTATCAAATATTATGCAGTTTGTTCGACTAATTTTCCAGTATAAATATGATCTCTGACCAATAAAAATACAGACATAAAAATGTGTGTTATCTATCATTCGTCAATTAGTCTCATCAAGTTTATATTTAAAATTTTACCAGTTCTCTCACAAAAATACAAGAGTTAATTTATATGGTATAGTATTTTTTTTAAAACACATGAACAAAAAAAAAAATCTTATCCCTACTAAAAATTATCTGAGCATGGATTGAAGCCAACAGACATACCACAATTACATAAATAATAAATTTTGATAAATTTTGATAAATTTTCTACGAAATGTCAGAATTGAAAAAATTTTCACCGGTTTTGTTATACAGAATCATATTTTTTGATTAGTCAACAGTGCTTTTTTGATAAAAAATAATTCAAATTATTCCAAATATTCGAAGATTTTATTCAAATTTTATCCAAATATTGGCCAGCATTCAAATCGATTTTTGCAATTTTTAAACCAAATTTTTCTGTGTCCCTGATCATGATTAGCCTAATTTTAGATTGTTTTGATTTTGTGTAACAAAATAGTTTTTGCCGATTTTCTCAAAACCCATAATCAGCCAAATTCCTTGGTTTCTACTTTACATATCGTATAGTTTGTATATATTGGGTACCTGATGTGTATAAATAATAAAAATAGGGTACTACTATTTACACCATAGTTTTTGCTATTTGCACCATGAATTTTGTGTAACATTAGATCATCAATTAACCTTTTCTATTTGCACCATGGTAATATATGTTGCACTAATAAAAACTCCTCTTTTTTGTATATAAACAAGATTTTTCACAATTTTTGTATAGCCTTGAACTTTTTAATATTGCACCAATAAAAACTCATCTCTTTTTGTAGATTAACAGTTACTCGCACTATTAATATTGTGTAACATTATACAAATCTTATTTTGGTAACCTAATCTAACCTAATTGAATAATATGGGCCAACCCTAACTCTAATTTCATAATTCGGCCACCCCTTATCCTAATTTTTTAAGGCATTAACATAATGTGGGCCAAATTTTTACAATTTTGTGTAACCTTGGGCTATTTTCATATTGCATCAATAAAAACTTGCTTTTTTTGTAGATTAACTGTTATTTGCGCTATTAATGTCATATAACGTTATACAAGTCTTATTTTGGTAACCTAAGCTAGTAGGCCTATTAACCTAATTTTATAATATGGGCCAACCCTAAAGGAGCTTCCAGAGATCAGCTGATTTTGTTTATTATGAGCAGGACTCTGAATAATCTATGTGAAGTTATATTTAAGCATCATAGTAAAAATTTTTTTGGTTAGCAGTTTTGGTTTGGTATATATAAGCTATATTTCAAACACTAGATAGAACTTTTACTCATCTTTACCTTTTTTTGAAATATAATGTCTCTAAAAAAAAAACAAAAAAAAAACAAAAAAAAAACGTACACTCTTTAAAAAAAAACAGACATATGCTACCTAAAAAAAAAAAATAGTCATACACTCCCTAAGAAAAAAAAAACAAAAAAACTGAACTTACGCTCGCTAAAAAAAAAATGTATGCTCTCTAAAAAAAAAACAAACATATACTCACTAAAAAAAAAAAAAAAAAAATGAACATAAGAAAGGTATGCCTAATTTGACATAGTGCCTAATTTGACGCATTGTTGATATCTTACGTTCTAGTGATCAGAATCATATGATTTTGGTACACTCCCCTGACAGTGATCACTGGAATTTTCAAATTTATACATGATCAACAGTTATGACTCATCAAAACAAAAAATTTTTTTCTGACCAAATTCTGCCAAAAAAGCACCAAATTTTTTTTACAGTTTTATAAGTAGTTAGCCTATTAGACTTTATTTTTATTTTTTTTTTCCCAGTTTTTTCCTTTTTTTATCATGGTACAAAGGAAGGAACTTACCGTAGAGCAACATAACCAAATTATTAGTGCTTGGCGCAGTGGTGTGAGGCTAGCAAAAATCATAAGAAGCTTGAACTTTCCCAAAAGCACCGTCTATGATGTTGTTAATTATTACAAAAAGACTGGGCACGTTAAACATTTTCCTCGTCCTGGGGCGCCCCTTAAAATTACTGAACGTGGTACCCGTCACCTCGTACGTCTTTTAAAACAAGATGGAAAGACTAATTTGAATGTTTTGACGAATAAATTTGTTGAAGCAACATCTGTTGAAGTATCTACACGTACTGTACAATGTCACCTTCATGAAGTAGGGTTTTTTGGCTGAGTTGGAAAAAGAAAACCATTTGTGAATGAAGACTCTCGTGCAAGTCGGTTGAGGTGGGCTGAAGAAAGAAAACATTGGAATAAAAGGTGGAAAAATATCGTTGGAGCGATGAATCACGATTTGAAGTGTTTGGAGGGGATAGTTGCTTTATGTTTGGAGAGAACCAAAGGAAAAATACGATATAGATTGTTTGGTTCCAACTTTCGATCAGGAAGAAAAGGTGTAATAGTCTGGGGCTGCTTTAGTATGTATGGTCCTAGGCCTTTAGTTAGGGTTTTTGGCAATATGAATGCGAAGGACTATACCGAGGTTCTCCAAGATTGTTTGCTGCCTTTTTTAGAAGATCTAGAAGATATTGTTGGAAAAAAAAATTATCTTTTTCAAGACGACAATGCGAAAATTCACACGGCAAAATCTACAAAGCAATGGTTTGAAGAAAATGAAGTCGATCTACTTCCTTGGCCATCGTACAGCCCTGACCTCAACCCCATCGAATATATTTGGGATGAATTGGAGTGTCGTGTCCGTAAGCATGTTCCCCTACCAAGCAATGAGTCGGAACTGTTCTATTTGCTGCAGGATGAGTAGTTTGGTTTAGATGGTTTGATTTTAGAACCCTTGTTGAAAGTATGCCTCGTCGTGTTCTTGCTGTAATTAAAGCAAATGGATATCCTACCTGATATTGATTTTTGTAAATAAAAGTTTGGTTATATAACTATTAAATAAAAAAAACTAACCCAAATTGATAAGTGGGTTGTTGAGAAATTGCAATCATAAAACTTGTAAAAAAAAGATCGTCATTTTGTAAATAATAAAATTCCAGTGATCACTGTCAGGGGAGTGTACCATTCAACTTGTCTCGTTGAGACGAGTCGAATGGTAACAAAATCATGTGATTCCAATTACTAGAAAGTGAGATATTCTGATCTACTTTAATTTTTCTGCCTAGAGCTCCGGCAAGAAATAACCGTGACATGCTAAAATCAGCTCTTCGTTCTGAAACTGACAAGTAAAGTAATTTCTATTTATAAAATTCAAAATGATAATTATTTTTTTTCTTTTTTATTATTAATTTTTTCTTTTTTTTTTAGTAAAGCACGTTTAATTTAACGTATTTACAAGAATGCAAATCGGAACAGCTGTTACAGTTTCCAATTCGGGTAACCGCTGCGAAAATTTGCCATTACAGTATCCAATAACTAAATTTCGGGCAAACTAATTTATTCTACATGTGCAAAAGTTAACATTAACAATAAAAAAAGAAAAACACGATTCATAAAAACAGCCAATTGCACGATCTTAGTACACAAATTTATTAAAATAGTTTTCGATTGTGTTTTCAATTGTGTTTTCAATTGTGTTTTTGATCATGTTTTCGATCATGTAGTGTACACAAATCAGTCTATATCATATGAATTTAGTAAAAATGTTGCGCCTGATAGTTCTAAATAAATAAATTTTTCACCCCGAAATACAAGCGAAAATAAATATAGAAATTTTTTAAATATAGAAATTTTTAAAATAAAATTATGACAAAGTACAGTGATTGCAATACCCATCATGATAGCATTAATAATGCCCTTAAGGCAATTAAGAACCCCCAAAATAATTCTAAGATTCCAAGCATCAGACATGTTGCACAGGATTATAGTCTTTCGGAAGCTACCCTTAGACGTGCGATCAAAAATGATGGCCCTCTTACCCACTCAGGTCGAGCTAAGGTACTAACTAAAGGGAGCGCCAGAAATCACCGGATTAGTGTTTCACTAAGTAGCTGACCCCCTACCCCCACCTGATAATTTTTCTAAGCATTTGATTGGTTAAAATTTAATAATATATATATATATATATTAAAAATCGGATAACTTTTGATCTACTGGTCTTTTTTGGATGATTCAACTACCAAAATGTTCGTCTCAGTGAGACGATTCTAACAAGCCCAAAATTATCAAATCCAATCACAGGATCCCAAGCTCGATCACCTTTTGTGTAATTTTAATAGTAATTTTTAAAATTACTAAGTAAATTTATTTTTTATATTCAGACTTTTAAGTCAAGTCTGAGTCTGGTCTGGGTCTGGTCCGAAGTCTGCAAACTGGTCTGAGTCTGAATATATTTATACATATTTTTTGGTGCTGAACAAGTTTACTTAGTGTGTTTTGTTAGAATAAATTAGTAAAATTTTATGAATCTAAGTTTTTATAGAATTTTATTAATAAAATTCTATAAAATCTTATAATTCACAAATTTTTATTAATTAATTCTAACAAAATGCATTAAGTAAACTTGTTCAGCACCTAAAAATGTATTAAAACAGCTGGTTTGTTTTTATTTTACTTGAAATTTAGCACAATTTTGTATTTTTGATCAAAAAAGACAAATTTTAACATCTTATCTTCAAATTTCAAGTAAAATAAAAACGTCCCTGCTGATTTAATGTATTTTTAGGTGTTGAACAAGTTTACTTAGTGCATTAATTTAGAAATAATTAGTAAAATTTTGTGAATCATAAGATTTTATAGAATTTTATTAGTAAAATTCTATAAAATCTTAAAATTCACAAATATTTATTAATTAATTCTAACAAAACGCATAAGTAAACTTGTTCAGCACCTAAAAATACATTAAATAAGTAGGGTTGTTTTTATTTTACTTGAAATTTGGAGAAAAGATGCATAATTTTGGATTTTTGATTAAAAAAGTCAAATTTAAGCATCTTTTCTCCAAATTTCAAGTAAATAAAAACAACCCTGCCGATTTAATGTATTTTTAGGTGCTAAACAAGTTTACTTAGTGCATTTTGTTAGAATTAATTAATAAAAATTTGCGAATTATAAGATTTTATAGAATTTTATTAATAAAATTCTATAAAATCTTATGATTCATAAAATTTTACTAATTAATTCTAACAAAATGCACTAAGTAAACTTGTTCAGCACCTAAAAATACATTAAATCGGCAGGGTTGTTTTTATTTTACTTGAAATTTGGAGAAAAGATGCTTAAATTTGACTTTTTTGATCAAAAATCCAAAATTATGCATCTTTTCTCCAAATTTCAAGTAAAATAAAAACAACCCAGCCGTTTTAATACATTTTTAGGTGCTGAACAAGTTTACTTAGTGCATTTTGTTAGAATTAATTAATAAAAATTTGCGTATTATAAGATTTTATAGAATTTTATTAATAAAATTCTATAAAATCTTATGATTCATAAAATTTTACTAATTTATTCTAACAAAATACACTAAGTAAACTTGTTCAGTGCCAAAAAATACATATAATTATATTTGGGCTCAAACCAGTCTGCAGAATTCGGACCAGACCCGGACCGGACTCATAGTTGAGTCTGGTCTGAAGTCTGAAATTAGTAAAATTTAGAGTCTGAGTTTGGTCTGATCCCGGACCAGACCCGGACTGGACCAGACCTTGACTGGACCTAGGAGCACTAGTCTAATGAGACGAATCGAATTGTACCAAAATAATCTGATTCTGATCGATATGGCACGTGGTATTCATCATAGAACTTAGGTGCACCAAATTAGTTTATAGAATACAAATCTTTGTTGATCTTAGGATCCTGTGATCAGAATTTAGTGATTCTAGGCTTGTTAGAATCGTCTCACTGAGGCGAACATTTTGGTAGTTAAATCATCAAAAATGGACTAGTGGATCAAAAGTTATTCAAATTAAAAATTATATATATATAATAATATATATAAATATATATTTATATATATTATTATATCGGCGGATTTACGAAATTGAAATTGGGCCCTAAAAATGGTCCCCAAAATTCGATTGTTTACAAAAATTCATTGGTCAGATGATGATCAGATGATCAACAAATAACTGATCAATATAAATAAACCCATTAGATAAGCGCCAACCCATTAGATCTTAGAGATAAGGTGGTTTGATTTGCAAAATTATATGAAAATCAGGGTCTTGAAAAAAGGTCCAATTGTGTAAATCTGCTGATATGTATATATTATATTATATATAGGACCTGATAATTGCTCTACCCTCCCACCTACCTAAAAAATTAGGTGATAAATGGCACTCCCCTAACTATGAAGACGAACAACTAGTTGGTTACTGTTTGAACATGCAGAGACTTGGTTTCAGGTTGACAAAAACTGGAGTAAGCCAGTGTGTAATAGATATTGTTCGTCAGAACAAAAGACCTAACCCTTTTAGTGAAAATGGTCTGGAACAAAAATGGTGGCAACGTTTCATGAAGAACTACCCAGAGCTTTTGTTTCATGTTCTGCAAGCCCTAAACGAAGCGCGTGTACAAAAAGCAAACCCTATCATCATCAATGATCATTTAACAAACTTGAAAAAATTATCCATGAATACTCACTTACCGCAAACAGAATTTGGAACATGGTCTTTTTTTTTGTTTCCTTCGTTTTTTTTATTTTATTTCTTTTTTTTTATTATTTCGTTTATTTTATTTGCTTTTTTTTCATTTATTTTAATTTGCTTTTTTTTTTATTTTGTTTTATTTAATTTCTTATTTTTTTTTTGTCTAGGATGAAACAGGATTTATCATTGCACCTAGGATTCAAAAGTTATAGCAAGAAAAGGAGCATGCCAGGTTCACCAGGTTTTACACAGCAACTCTAACGAGTATATTTTGTTATGCCCAATGATATTAGCTGCTGGGACATATGTCCCACCATTGTTCATCTTTAAAGGGAAATGAACAATCCTGGGTCTTCCAAATAGTGCTGCCTGCTGGTTCTGTCATGGGGTTTACTAAGACAGGATACATGCGAGAAAGCCTATTTCAAAAATATAGCAAGCATTTTGTTAGATCTATCTCTCCAATATGTCCTGTTCTGTTGATAATAGACGGTCACAAAAGCCACATCAATTACACTAGTGTTAACTTTTGTTATGAAAACAATATTCTTCTTTATGCACTCCCCCCTCATACTATCAATGTTTTACAACTAGCTGAACTACCATTTTCAGCTCTAAAAAATGCATTCGATAAAGAGTGTGAAAGATATCAGGTTAATAATAATGGCAAGCTTGTGACGAAGTACACGTTTGCTGAAGTTATAGGGCACTTTTATATTGCAACCTATACACCCGCTTCAATATGCAATGCCTTTAAGGCTATGGGGATTTGGCCCTTCAACTCTAGTGCAATTGGCCCTGACTGTCTAGAACCTTCATTAGCAACAGAATATACAAACCTTCTACAAATTCCTGATCCAATGTCATCATCGTCGTCTTCTTCGCAAACTTTAATAATTTTATTGTCATCGTTTTCATCGTCTTCATCATCTTTATCGCAATTTTCGTCTTCATTGTCTTCATCGCAATCTTCATCTTTACAAACTCCAAAGCTAACCCCAAGTCATACATGTCTCACCAAAACTAACTCTACAAAAAAAGAATTAATGTCAGAGATTAGTTTATAAAAGGAAAAAGTTAAGCAACTAGAAGAGGAGATTGAAGTTACCAAAAACCCTAGTACAAGTCCTTTGTGATTGATACTTAAGTATCCCCTGCGTCAAAATTCACAAACTGAAGACCTAGAGATTGATAAAAAGGAATCAGGATCTTTGCCTCCAAAAAGAAAAAAAAGAAAAACCATGCCCTTCTCCTGCCTTCTAACAAATGAGGATTCATTAAACCAACTAAGAGAATAGAAAAGGAGGCAGAGAAAGTAGCTGATGAAAAACAGTGTAAAAAAGAGGAAGCTATCCAAAAACGGGCGGTACATGAGGCTGAAAAGGCGCAGAAGCAGGAGGCATGGAGGAAAAAAAAGGAGGATTTTGAACATTCTAAAGCAGAAAAACAGCAACGAACTGAATTAAAAAAAAAATGAAAATATAAAAATCACCTACTTTAATGTAGTGCGTCAAATTAGGGAGATCTCCTGATAATCTTGATTTTAAAGAGTTTACGTTACTTGAATAAGAACTTGTTTTTTTTTATTTAAAAAAAAATTTTTTAAATAAAAATCTATTTTAGAATGAAATATATCAATTTTAGTAAAAACTTGTATGCTCTTATATATCATAAAAATAAAAAAACTTAAAAAAAACCACCGTTTTGAGCAATTTTTATTTCTCTCTCCCTTTTACCCCTCTTTCCCTTTTGCCCCTCTCACCCTTTTACCCCTCTCTCCCTTTTATCCCTCTTTCCCTTTTACCCTCTCTTCCTTTTACCCTCTCTTCCTTTTACCCCTTTCACCCTTTTACCCCTCTCTCCTTTTTACCCCTCTCTCCCTTTTACACCTTTCTCTCTTTTACCTCTCTCTCCCTTTTACCTCTTTCTCCATTTTTCCTCTCTCTCCCTTTTATCCCTCTCTCCCTTTTACCTCTCTCTTCCTTTTACCCCTCTCTCCCTTTTACCTCTCTTTTCTTTCTACCCCTTTCTCCCTTTTACTTCTTTCTCCCTTTTACCTTACTCTCTCTTTTACCCCTCTTTTCCTTTTACCTCTCTTTCCCTTTTACCCCTCTTTCCCTTTTACCCCTCTCTTCCTTTTATCCCTCTCCCCCTTTTACCCTCTCTCCCTTTTATCCCTTTCTCCCTTTTACCCCCTCTCCCTTTTATGTTTCTCACCCTTTTACTCTTCTCTCCCTTTTGCCCCTCTCTCCCTTTTACCCCTCTCTTTCTTTTACCCCTCTCTCTTTTCCCCTTTCTCCTTTTTACCTGCCAGGTTACTATTATAGCCCAATTTTTCATTAGCACATTTCAAATATAACATTTATAAAAATTACACCCATTAGCATTCTTTTAAATATATCTATTTTGCTATTTAGCGGTTTTCAAATATAACCTTTTTCTCCAATACCTACTTTTCAAATATAACCTTTTATAAAAAACGGGTCTCTATTAGCTATTTTTCAAATATGATCTTACATAGATTGTTCAGGTCCTCTATGAGCCTACCTCCACCCAGTGTTGTCACTTGGACATTTTGAACATTTTTTTCAAATTAAAATTACTTAAAATTTTATTAAGATAATCTATTTTAATTTTTTCACCAATGAGTCCAGTACCTAAAAAAATATATAATTATATATTTTTTTAAATTACTTTATTGATTAGTTAAATATGGGACATAGGCTTGGATGATTTTGGACAATCTTGGACATTGGACAAAAAACATAGTATGGATACGTCCAAGTGACAACATTGCCTCTACCCACCCACACCTGATACCCCAATTAGCCAATTAGATTTTACGATTATTAAAAGTTAAATTTAATATTTAATAGTAATTACTTTTGATCTACTAAACCAAATTTGATGATTCAACTACCAAAATGATCCTCACAACAAGAGGATTCTAGTGAGACCCAAATTGTTAAAATCCAATCACAGGATCTTGTGATTGGAATAGATTTGTATTACTATAATTTATTAAATAATTATAACCCATTTATAGTAACACTGATTTATTTCAATCTAGGGATCCTGTGATTGGATTTTAATGATTTTGGGCTTGTTAGAATCCTCTCATTGAGAGGATTATTTTGGCGTAAAATCATCGAAATTTGCCTAGTAAATCAGAAGTTATTAACAATTAAAATTTAATATTTAATTGTTAATAACTTCTGATCTACTGGGCTGATTTCGATGATTTTACTACCAAAATGATCATCTCAATGAGAAACTCTAAAAAGCCCAAATTCGGTAAAATTCAATCACAGGATCCTAAGATCACAATAAATCAGTGTTACTATAAATGGGTTATAATTATTTAATAAATTATAGAACTTTTATAGTAACACAAATCTATTTCAATCACAGGATACTGAGATTGGATTTTAATAATTTTTGGCTCACTAGAATCCTTTTATTAAGAGAATCATTTTGGTAGTTAAATCATCAAATTTGGTTCAGTAGATCAAAAGTTACTAATATTAAATATTATTAATAAATCTATAATTTTGGTCAAAAATAATTTTGCAACTTTGGCTAGAATTATGAAATTTTGGCCGGAATTACACCTGATACTTCAGCTGACCCACCCAGAAATTAGCTGATTTCTGAAAGCTCCCTAACTCTAATTTTATAATGCAGCCAACTCTTACCCTAATTTTTTAAGGCCTTAATATAATGCGGGCCAGATTTTCGCAATTTTGTGTAAGCTTGGACTATTTTCATATTGTACCAATAAAAACTTACAATTTTTGTGTACCTTAGACTGTTTTAATGCAGTACCAATAAAAACTCGCCTTTTTTTTGTAGATAAATCCATGGTGCAAATTGCAAAAACCATGGTGTAAATAGCAGTACTCTAAAAATAATTTTTAAATCTACATATATTAATTCAAATCATCGTTTATAATGCAGATATTCTATATATTCCAGTCAGGGATTTTACCAAATATGAAAATCGAATTTCGAATAATCTGTCACATTTTGATTGGCTCTTAATCGACACATTTTTTACCTTTTTTACTTTTTTTTTAGAATTTTTGTAATACTAGACTGTGACTAATAGATATACGAACATATACGAACCGAAAGTAAAGCACCTCTAGTTTTATAATCAATCAACATCTTTTCATAATCAACCCAGATTAAAAAAGTAAATGAGTATCAAAAACTTATGAATTTATAGAAAAAAGTTTAAATATTCCTGCAAAATATTAACGATTTTATAGTATTTTATACTACAGTACTAGGATTTAACAATGTCAGAACCCGCACAGAGAGCAAAAGCTGCAGATCTTCCTTGTCTTTTTAAGGATTTAGTCAATACTTATAATAAAACGCTTAAATTAGAATCTTGCGAAATGAAGGAAAAACAGATATGGAGACATGCTGATACTCCAAAAACAGCTAAGCGGCTTCTATTGTATCATGTTTTTATGCCCAAGCTTGCAGATCTTCAGCCCTTTTTGAGTTCTTACTCGATCTGTAAAAAAGATTATAACCAAGTTGTAGCTGCTGACCATTTTTATCAACGGCTTTTAGAAGGCCTTACTAACAAAAACAAGAATACTTTAGACGATTCTATTTTTTTTCAGGACTCTAGTATTCAGATCGGTAGTTCCAATATTCAAGAAGAAGTTTGTGATCTCAATTTTCACAAAGTTTATGATTCTAGTATTCGTGAAGAGATAATTGCTGATGAGCTACATCTCTTAAGAGAGTTTGAAAAAGCTCAAGAAATATTAGGAACATTGGATCAAAAAATTAGAGAATATGTAACAAGTCTTATTAATAATATTACAGAATTACGACAAGAAGTAGAAAGTCAAAAATGTGAAATTACGACCTTAAAAAAGCAATTATATGAATATCAAGAAGAAAACGTTCAATTAAAAAATTTATATCGAGAACTATATAAAGAAAACGAAAAACTTACTAACCAGTGGAATTCCCGATTTTGTAACCAAAAGAAGCGAATACAAGCTATTACCGATATTGCACTCAATGAACGCGAATCCCTGTACAAAGATATAGAATTTATTATGGGAGATAATACTAGATTTTCTTTAGAAAATCTATTAAATTACTCTCCACAATCATGGCTAAGTAAACGTAATCAAGTTATTGTAAAGTTTATTGAAACACTAACTCACAATAATCTTGATTTAGATCCTTTGAATACCGAAAAACTTTACAAAAGAGCTATGGTTATCGATTTAATATACGGATCCAGACACAGGAAATATGTGTCAGAAATAAGTCTTGTAGCATCAGCAATCAAATATTCGATTGCACGATCAAAGACCATTATTAATATTGATGGCCATATTACGAATTCGGGTTGTTATTCTCATTTTCAAAACTGGTTAGATGAATTGTCCGAAGAAGAAGAGCCTTTACCAATGGGCTTTTATTTATGCCATTCGATAATGAACAACGTGGACAAAAAAACTATCTTGACCGAGGATCAAATACTGTAACATTTCATATTGTTACTAGTTTTCTTGCTTTTAATATAGGGTTACAAAATTATATTCAACATACAAGTATACCGTGGATATCTAATTCTCTCAATAGATCACACTACGAAAGTCTATTTGACGTCGCGCCTGAGATGCAAGAAGTGTTGGATAAGGAATTACATATTTATCTTTTGGAAATTATTAATTTATTATGTCAAGAAAAATCATCTACAACTAACAAAATCGATTCTCTTGTTGATAGCTTAGTATTGAATAGTTGTTGCAGCAAATGGTGTCCTAATTGTAAAGAATCGAATATTGAAAATCGAAAGCAGGTTTGCCCAAAATGTGGAGCTCGGCTACCTAATTTATCAGAATTGCAAAAACAATGTACTCTCGACTTGAAAGAAGATACGGCCGACCAAACGATTATTTTTAAGCCTTACAATGTAGAAAAGAAGAATACCCTTTCTACTATGAAAAAAATTAGTATCACACAAAAATCGGTTGCAGATCAAGGAGTTAATACTTCTGAAATATTTGTACCTGATCCTCTTAATATTAATCCGAATACAATTGCGAATGTCGAAAAGGTTCTTCTTCACATTGAAAAAATAACAGGGGTTAAGGATGGAATACGTAAATGGGTAGCTATAACATGTGATGGAGTTCCATACCATTACATAACTAAAGTAAAAAATAAGTACCCGTGGTTAGTCCTTATCCCTGGACAATTGCACGAAGAAATGAATATGCTTCGTGCATACGTGGAGTTAAATTGGTAGGTAACTTATTTTAATTTTTTAAAAAAACATTTAATGTTTTTAATAACTTTTTAATTATTTTACAAGGAATATCGATCTCAAACAGTTTGCTATGTGTCAAGGATATAAAACCGAAAGTCAGCTTGCTTACTTCAAGAAATGTCATGATTATCACAAATCTTGGGACTCGGTTTGCAGCATTTATCGCCAAGTAATAGCTATGGAACTGGTATGGCCATACGTTAAAAATTGTTTAAATCCATCAGCAGAAGGATATTTGGTCTGGGTGAAAGAGCAGAAAGATCTGCTCTATCAAATAAAATTTGAGCAGGTAAGGCCTTCATTTGATAAAGCTTATGTCCTTAAAGATGTGCAACAAAAAAGTTAAATAGGTCATGTAGCAAATGTTTTTTAAGAGTTGATATCGGTATATGCAGGTAATTGATTGTGCAATTATAACATTTAATAATTAATAATTTTATAACTATCTATGTCTTCCAAATATGCACTCTAAATAGGTAGTTCTTAAGCACCTAACAAATATCAAAGAATTTGTTTACAGCTATTTTCATAAATTCTAGGGTAACCGATAAAAATTATTGCGGCCAGATTCGATAAGTTTTTGAATTCGGTGTAATTGGATTTTTGGCATTACAATAATTCGAATCGAATTCAAAAAATTGTCGAATTTGACTGATCAATTTTTATTAGTTGTCCCAGAATTTATGAAAATAGCTGTAATTGAGAAGAATTTGGGTTGTTATTGTAACAAAGCCTAGTGCAGACTATCTTTTTTTAAATTCAAGGTATGACATGATTTCGCAAACTGCATTTACTGTCAAATTGCAAATTGAATGAAATTTGAATTTTGCCATTTAATCTATCAAACATTGGGCGCTCTCAAGTATCTCTATAGAATCGTGCACAAGTACTACTATTAATTGAAGCAAGCCTTACAGTAATTTGCCCAAAGTTCATGTTACGAAATGCGGATATTAAATTTTAACCAATCAACGCAACTCAATAATAAAAAAAATGGTCACTGACCATCTTTTTTTTTTTTATCGTAATAATGAACTTGCTTGACCGGATAATTTATTTCCACTAATTAAAAATTGTGTTCCGGGCTATTAATTTAGGTGCTTGAGAACCCCTTAATCTTTTTTATCTAACTAATTCCATACTTAGAATATTCAACTCTGTCGTGAATATAATCGAAGCTAAGTAGATTCGAACTATATCATATTAGCTAACTTTTGTATTGCATTATTTTTGATTATTTATATATTTAATATACTAATTATTTCTGTCATTTTAAATAGATATTTTGTTATCTGCAAGCTATTATTAATTACCGGACGGCTATTAGGAAAAATGATGTATTATTGAAGAGAGCTGCGAAAAGAGCTTTTTCTCCAGTATGGTCGGCACGCCGCCATCCTATATATCGCCTAATTGAAGTTTCTGATGAAGTACAACTGATGCAGCTTAATCCAATAGTGCGCGATATTATAGAAAAAAATTGTATAATTTCACGGTCAGAGCTTTATAATCAGCATCAAGGGTTAGATGCGATTTTGGAAGAAATAAATAAAACTCTGAAAACATTAATTCCTCCTATTCCACAAATGCGTCATTGGCAAGTTGCCACACGAAATTGTAAGAAATTTATTCAGGTAATTATTTATTAATATTGTTGATTAAACTATTTGAATCAATTTAATTTATAACTAATAAACATTTTAGTTACGGTCCAATTTTTTCAAATCGATTGGATACAATGATCTTCAGGCAGTTGGTCCAAGGAATCACCCAGAACCAATAATGGAATGCCAGAGATTCCGAGCTCATATAAGAAAAAATAAATTTGTAGATCCAGTAGATTCCAGAACTGTTCTTAACAGTTTGGGTGGAGAATATGAATTAAGCGCAGAGTTGATAAATTTTACTAGTTTAGCAAAACAAGCTCGACAAGACTATATTATTAACGTTTTTTGTAACAATAATTCTTCTTTCTTTAGGCTTATTCCGATTACCAAGGAAGAAGAAACTGCACAAAAAGATGAAATTAATATAACCAGACCAGAAATCATCGCTAAGATAGAAGCTTTTCTTGAACAGATGGGTGAAGATGTTCGGAAAAAGTATTCTGGAATAAAGTCTAGGAAGCGTGATGAATTGATAATTATATTAGAGGAGGTAAGGTCTTTATTCGGTTCAGATAATGATTCTAATAATGATTGTGATGATTCAGCAGAAGAATGAAAAGATATTCGGTTTTTACATTTTGATGGGTAGCGAAGTTCCTTTTTATTATTTTATATTTATTTTTTATTATTTTATTTATTAAAGAAAATGTTTTTTATTTAATTTTAAAAATAAATAATTTTAAATTAAAAAAAAAAAAAAAATTGAAATAATTTAAAATCAAGTGTCAATTGCCTAAGTAAATTTTTAATAATAAATGCTTGTGCTTTTAACTTCTAATAATTTAATTGCAGAATTGACACCTTTCAAAAATTCTTTATGCTAATTAATTAGTGTCACGGTTGATGCTGAGATTTGGATTTCTAAAGTGAAGCGGCAATTAGTTTAGGTTAAGAACGTTGTGTGCAAAATAACTTAATGTGTAGCGTGAAATAAAACTTACAGTAACGCGTTAGATCTTCACCACTCTCAAGATTTTTAAATTGCTTGAAAAGTTTTGTAGCCATTTCGGCATTTGCACAACAAAAATTGTTACAGTGTTATGATAGCGTGGCTCCTGTTGTCAAGCATTTCAGCATTTAGAGTTTTGTGAAGAGTCGGATTAGAATTTAATTCGTTATACCTGTATACTAACAAGTAAAGCAATAGTTGAGTTACAAACTATAAAACTACCTTAATGCAATAATGTCCATTTAAATTTAAAATATAACTCCTGCCGTACTGTCGTCGCGGAGAACAACATATATACGAATGCACATACCTATGCTGTATCTAAAAACTGGTTAATCTAGATCGCAATTTGATTGGCCAATTGTTGTAATTCGTAGAACAATCTGGAAAAAAGTTTAGAATAATTCGATTGATAATTATTACCATATAAAGTGCGATCATCCATAACCATATATGGTAAAATCCCTGACTGTATTCAAAAAAATTTATTCTTAACGATTTAAAAAATAATTTTTACTACTTAAAATTTTTTTTAATTTGATATATATCGGGTACTCGATAAATACAATATTAACTAGTGATGGGAATTTCTAAAAGTGGTAATAAAAATAGATAACGAATTGCATCTATAGCGCATATATGCAATAGTGAGAATAAAAAGTAAATTTCTGGTTATCTCTATAGCAGGGAATATTATAATAAGGCTGGAATTTTATTTCCACCATATTGCATATATGTGCAGGAAACAATAAATAAATGAGTATTGCTAATCTTAACAGGCTGTGAAATTCACAGCCCTGTATCTGCCAATCAAACTTGCAGAATTAGCATAATCTGCAAATTTTTTTGTGTAACAAAAACAAAGTTTTTTTTACAAAAAAATCAAAAAATTATTTATAACACAAAATCTAGTTTATGAAACTACTTCTTTTTATGCGAAAAAAATCCTCACTAAATTTTACTATGAAGGCTGCTATTTTTATAACCCAAACCCTAACTCTAACCCTAACTCTAACTTTAATAAAAAACTTTTTAAAAAGGAGGTGTGAATTTCACAGCCTATGAATCAAAGTAATTTTCTAAATAAATAAATAATAAAGCAAACACGTTTTTTTATTCACTTTTGTTTTTGTTTTATTTGTTTTATAGTTTTTTTTATTTAATATTATTTTATTGTTTTTTTTTTCTTAAATTTTTTTTTCTTATTGTTTTTGGTTTTTTTATTGTTTTTTATTGTTTTTTTTTTATTTTTTTTTATCACATTTTTTTTTATTGTTTTTTTTATTTTAATTTTTTTTTATCATTATTTTTTTATTTTAATTTTTTTTATTTAATTTTTTTTTATTTTAATTTTTTTTATTTAATTTTTTTTTATTTTAAAAATTTTTTTATTTAATTCGATTTTTTCTTTTTTTATTTTCATTTTAAAATTTTTTTAATTGTTTTCGCTTTTTTATTTTTTTTCAGTTTTAAGTTTTTTATTTTTATTTTTTTTTAATGCTTTTTTTTAATTCGATTTTTTTTAATTTTTAAATTTTTTTTAAATTTTTCTTTTAATTTTTTTTTATTTAAAATTTAATTTTTTTTATTGGTTTTTTAATTTTTTTAATTTTTTTATCGGTTCTTTTTTTTTATTAAAAATTTTCATTTTTTTTAAAATCGCTTTATTTATTTTATTTTTTTTAATTTTAATTTTTTTTTATTTAATATTAATTTTTTTTAACATTTGTTTTTATTTAGTTTTATTAAAATTTTTTTACATTTTTTTTATTCTTTTTAATTTTTTTTTATTTTTTTTTGTTTATTTATAATTCGTTTCATTTTTTTATTTTAAATTATTTTTTTAATTTTTTTTATTTATTTTTATTTAATTTTTTTTAGCTTTTTTTTTAGTAAGGCCATATAAATTTATAGAATTGGTTTTCATATCCCGGCCGGTTTGCCAAAGTGGGAATTGAAAATTTTTTTTTAATATGTCGACCTATAAAAATTATCTGTTCAACTAGGAAAATGCGTAGCATTGTTAGATCCAGAGCGTATCATAAGATAATTATATTGTTACATAAATGCGTGAATATGCATATTTTGTTACACTAAATTAACAAATTACTAAACTGGATGAATTAGAATTAAGAGCAAGGTTTTGTTCCTAAATGGATAAAAGCGGGTTTGAAACTTTATGAGTCAAGTTTCGCCAATTTGAACACGCGTGCGAACGAACAAAAAATTTTCAAATTACGTTTTCTTAGTTGATCTTTGTTATGTGTCTATCCTACACTACGCTCCAGATCAATAAATGTGATAAAGTAGAATACTGGTACATGATATTCTTATTAATAGTTAACTTATTATATTGGTTGCTCAAGTGTTTTCCAGTGCATATTTAGGGTTGGTTTGGTCTGGTCTATAGTTGTTAGGTAAAACCTAGGGTCTGCGTTGGTAAAAGTCGAAGCCCCAGTTTTGGCTTTCACTAAAAAAAAATCTAAAAAGACAAATAGTAGCAAAACTGCGAGAGACTGGTGAAATGTAACAAAATTGGCAAAACTAACGAAACTGAAAGTTGTATAGACTAGTAAAATCAGTGTTGGCATTGGGCATATGCCCAATAATTTAAACAAACATTTGACATGTAAAATTTTATGTGTCCAATCCTTTTCAAAATAATTTGACATATGTCCAATGCCAATGCTGAATAAAATACTATAGGTGTATTAATTTATTATAAATAACGTCAAAATTAAACAAAGTATGGATGTATTTATTTAAAATTCCAAAAGTTCATTTCTTATTGAGTTGCTATTTACATTTATGATCTTTATTGGCAATTTGATTATATATACAGTCAGGCCTCTCTAAATGCATAGCCGTGAACAACAAAAAAATCTTGTATTTAAGAAAGTAAAAATCTAGAAGTGTTATATGAGTTGAGGCCAAACAAGGCCATGCATTTAGAGAGGTCTTTCACAGACTATGCTTATAGAGAATATGCTTTTAGATAATATGCAATTAGAGAGGTCTGACTGCATATATTTTTTCTGATTATCACTAACAATGGTATGTATTTTTCTCTGATAATCATAATCATGCAAATTTGTAAAAAAAAGATGAGTTATTCACCTCAATTAACTTAGTTACTATCCACGTCGATTAGCAGATGAGTATAATCAGTGTTGATATTGGACGTATGTCCAATAATTTAAAAAAACATTGAACATATAAAATTTTATATGTCAAATTATTTCCAAAATCATTTAGTAATTTAAGTGTTTGCTATAGGTTACTCATGACCATTTAATGCTATTTCTTATTTATGCTTATTCGTACTTATTTAATAGATTAGTATAATTAAAATTGTCAAATGTTTCAATGTGAAAGTAAACCCGACTTTGCATTTTTTTCAAGAATTAAATAATTTTAATGGCACACTTGCCTCCTTTATAATCATACATTTTACCCCACATTTAACAGTACAATAACTGGTTTTAGCGGAATATAGGATGTGCTCCTAGCAATGGTGTTAACTTTCATGAAGCTTAACCTTTGTCACAAAAGTATCAGCCCTGTGATTTCTATGCCAAGCATCAAATTCATAGTCTATTGTTAATATCATATTTGATAGAATATATCAGTGCATATATCTATCATTATCTGTATTAATTTAAGTTTATATTGCTTAAAGATCACAGAACCGACACTTTTTGTGAAATATCTTCATATATCGTTTATTAGAGTTTTGCTGAGGCTTTGAATATTACCAGTGTTTTGACATTTTGCCAACTTATAGTATCTTTGGTGGCATTTTAATAGTTTATTGGTGATATTTAAATTACTGTAAATGCCGATAAAATATCCCTCCGATAGTAGGCGTTAAAATTGGTGAAATGTAACAGACCCGGGTCTTATATCTGACCATATTACTATCATATTAAAACAGCATTCAATATTAATAAATACTAAAATAACATAATAAGTTTATACCGAGTGAAATTATAAGTATTAAAAAGCTATTTTTAACATTATTTAGAAAAAAAATTTTTTTACTTAAAAAAAAAAATGCTGTGCGGCCGGGTCACTGATCACTGTTCCGTGATATGAATACCAAGTATATAATTTTGTGCGGCCTAATTTGTTTTTTTAATCATTTTTTTTATAAATTATTTTTAAATTATTATTATTTTTTTTAACACCTTTTTTTTATTTATTTTTAACTTTTTTCGTTTTCTTTAATTTTTTTTATTCTCTAATGAACGGCAGATTTTAATTATTTTTATTTTAACTGTTAACATTTAATTTTTTTAAATGATTTATTTATGTCTAGATCTAGATTATATCTTCACGTTTTTTTTAATTTAAGTTTTTTTTCATCTTTTTACTTCTGTACTTTTTATTTAATTTGATTTTTTTAATTTTTTTTATTAATAAATATTTTTTCGTCTTTTTTATTTTCTATTTATTAATATTTATTATTATTATTATTATTATTCTATCCATTTCAGAGCAACTTCTGTCGCTAGTTGTTCGTTGATGGCTGCCACTATTGGTGTTATCCATTTTGGTGTAACAGTTTTAGATTTTGGTGTTGGAGTTGTTAGTCAGTGCTTCGTCATTGGTATCAACCATTTTAGTGTATTATTTGTTGCTAGCAGCAATTGATGTTTTTTCTTTTCATCATATTTTTGGTAACGCATCCTCATTCTAAATACTACTCTTTAGTTTTTTTCCTTTTTAGGTTCTTTGAGTGATTTCATGATTGCCTCAGCTAATTTCAATGTTGCTTCGAGTGCGTTTTAGAGATTTCGCTTTGGGTACTTGTTAGTTTTTTTGTATGACTATATGGTGTCTTGTCGCCGATTTCGACATTGCTTTGAGTGTGTTTCAGGGTTTCTTGTCATAGATTTTGTTTTGGGCACTCTGTCAGTTTTCTTGGGTCTCTGTGCAAGTTCGTAGTTTTCTCTTCTTGGGTCTCTGTACAAGTTTGTAATTGTTTCTTCTTGGGTCTCTGTGTGAGTTCGTGGTTGTCTCTTCTTGGGTCTCTGTGTGAGTACATGGTTGTCTCTTCTTGGGTTTCTGTACTAGTTTGTAGTTGTCTCTTCTTGGTCTCTGTGCAAGTTTGTGGTTGTTTCTTCTTTGGTTTCTGAGCGAGTTTGTGGTTGTCTCTTTTTAGGTTTCTGTGCGAGTTCGTAGTTGTCTCTTTTTGGGTTTCTGTGCAAGTTTGTGGTTGTCTCTTCTTGGGCCTTTGTGCGAGTTTGTAGTTGTTTCTTTTTGGGTCTTTGTGTGAGTTCGTAGTTGTCTCTTCTTGGGTCTCTGTGCAAGTTCGTGGTTGCCTCTTCTTGGGTCTCTGTGCGAGTTCATGATTGTCTCTTCTTGGGTCTCTGTCTTTGTGAATTTGTGGTTGTCTCAAGTGTTTTGTCGCCAAGTCAATGTTGCTTGGTGCATTTTTGGGTATTTTGTAAATTTTATTTTGGGTACCTTGTCAGTTTGCTTAACTAATATATATGTAGTTGCTGATACTGTGAATAGCAAATTGGCAATTTGCTAGCATATATGTTAATTGAATTTAAAATCTATATATGATTGTAGACAGTATAAATATAAGTAGTAAAACCTCTAGCAAGCTCTAACTATATAAATGTGATAGATAACTATCTTGCTAAGTCTACTGGTTTATATTTTTTATATGTCTTTATTTTCTGGCTCACCATAAGATCATTGATTTTAAATTCTTTTATATTTCAAAATATTATAAAATTATCATCAGTCACAAGTGTCTCTTACATTTTTACCAATCATTTTGCACGTGTGAAAATAAGATGGTATAAATGGTCAACAATCACACATCATAGGAAATTAATATTGAATGTATGTACTGTAAGTACGTACATATAAATCGTTAATATGCTCTAACTAGTTTTTGGTAATACTAATCAAATTTGGCAAGTATGATCAAATCTTATACCACTGTGGCTCTAAAATTAGTATTTCAGGAACAGGATTTAAGTATGAAAATTATTTTACAATATTCTAGTGATCATTCGTATGATTGTAAATTAAATTAATTATGTATGATTAATGTCGTAATTTGTGTGAATTTGAAATAAAAACATAAGATTAATTATAATAAACGATAATAAACGATAATTAGCACTGCTTAATAATAATAATAATAATAATAATAATAAGAATAAAAAAAAAAATTCAATTACATTTTCCATTTTTTATTTACTATATCCAAAAATTGTAATCAGGCTGTGGAAACTTTATTGAAATCTGTAATTATTGTGACATTAGATCATTTGCATGTTAATGTCTTAATAAATTCGTAATTTGTCTATTACTATGAATTAATAATCAGTAATTATTGATTATTTTTTTAAAAATCGACTTTCATTCATTACATACACTTTGTATCTTTCAAATCTAGAAAATTGTTTTCGCTCTTATGCTCACTTTATATAGTAGAAGCATAATGGTTCAGAATGTAACAAGATAGTTAATAGCACGGTAATATAGTTTTTTTTAATGCAATATTTTGCATGATAGCAGAAACGTAATAGTTCAGGACGTAGCAAGGTAGTTAGAGTAGTATTTTTTTGTTTCTTTTTTATATATAGTATACTAAAATTCGTTTTTCCTTTAGAACGGAACATAGTGCAATAACGAACATAGCATAATAGTAAAAGCATGATAGTTTAGGAGCATGGTTATATTATATATATTTATATGCTAATGTTTCTTTTTTTTTCTTTGAAACGAAACGTAGTGCGATAATGAATGTACAATAGTAAAAGCATGATAGTTCAGGACATAGCAAGATAGTAGCACAGTAGTATTTTGTTTTTCTTTTAACACAGTACTAATGTTTCTCGCGATGACAAACATAGCATGATAGTAGAAACATGTAGTTTGGGACGTAACAAGATTGTTAGTAGCACTACAGTAATTTTTTTTTTATACAGTACCACATTTCTTTTTTTTAGAATGAAATGTAGCATAATAATGAACATAGCACGATAATGAATGTAGCACAATAGTAGAGCATGATAGTTCGAGGCATTAGTAGCACAGTAATTATTATTGACCCTCTCAAAACCGATACTGATTTTATGAGGGTTGACCGTATTTTTTTTTTTTAAATACAATACTAACGTTTCTTTCTATCTTTAAAACAAAACGTAGCATGATAATGAACGTTTGATATTGGAAGCATGATAGTTTGGAATGTAGCAGATAGTTAGTAACACAGTAATATATTTTTTTTATACATACACATTATTAACGTTTCTTTTTTTTTCTTTATAACGACAGTAGCACAATAGTAAAGATCGGGACATTAGTAACATAGTAAAAAATTGTTTTTTTAACAAACATACGATAGTAAATGCACGGAAATATATTTTTTTTCTCTTTTTTTATTTTTTTAATACCGTACTAACGTTTCATATAATAACGAACATAGTTCAGGATGTAGCAAGATAGTAGCACGGCAATTAATATAAAACATGCATAATAGTATAGAGATTAGCATAATGGTTAATATAGAATTTAGCATGGTAGTTGGAACATAGCGATAGTTTGAATAGGTAATTTGTGTTTGTTTATTGTGTTTTTATTTTTTATTTTATTTTATTTTTTATTTTTTTTTGTTATAAATATGACAGATATATAATCGTTTTTGCAATTTTATTAGTTTAAATTCGTTTCCCTGAAAGGGGCGCCAGTGGTGCCCCACAAACACTTGTATTTTTATATTTTATTTTTAATTAATATATATATAGTCAGCAATACAAGATGCGGAATAGGTAGGACTAAAGAGGTTTGAAGAAAGAAACTTTGAAAAAGAGGAGGGTAATATAGATTAAAAAGAGACATGGTGGTTTTTAGGAAGGTATAAAGGAAGGAGATGTACAGATGAAAGGAAAAATAAGGATGGATTTTTAGAACAAAGTGCCTTAATAGCCTTTTGCTGATGATATCGGAGCTTAGAGTAAGAAGGCCGGACCTATACAAAACGGACATTTGTGCAACCTGTCAGCAGGAGCCAGAAACGTTAGAACACCTGTCAAAATGTGTGGACTATCAGGAAATTTGAAGAATGATAGAAGAAGAAACATGCGAAGATGTGAAAAAATACTCCAGGAAGATTCCAGTACGTCTGCAGAATTAGCGATACAGGAATTGAAAAGAAGAATTTTTGGCAAAGGGGAGGAAAAGAAAAAAGTCACAAGAAACCAGTTAATTCAAGGACTTATATCTCGGAGTTGGAAGAAAAAGGTAGAAAGTCTAATAAAGGACAAAGTCGGGACAAGAAGGGCTTTGGATACAATTATTGAGACTGTCAGCATGAGGTTTCAGTAGCATATTTGGAACTTCAGATGTGAATTTCAAAATGACGGGAAAAAGTAGAGGAGATATCTACTTTAGCGAAAAGAAAAAGCTGAAGCAAAAGCAAGAACAAAAGCAGCAGAAAAAAAGAAAATACCACTCCGAATAGCGAAACTAGTCAAATCGCAAAGCATAGCCTAAAGAAAAAGAAAGACTGGAAAAATGGAGCGAGAGTTTTAGCAGAATCAAATATAAACAATTTAATCCTAGAGGGAACCAAGCTGACTTGGTCTTCGTGGGTTAAGTTTAAATATTTAGATTTGGAAGCATTTGGCAAATCTAATATGGCAAGCGATTTCTAGTCGGTGACAGGAGGAAACATATTCTCAGTAAGTTGAGAATCCTAATTGAGGCGAATAATCGCTAGGCGGGTCGCACCTGGACATAATGTTGGGTGAGCTTTCTATTAGAATAGTATTGCAATATATATGTAAACATTAGTTTTTTATATATAATAAAGTCTATAGACACAGAAGGCAGGATTGCTAAATTTAAAAAAATTAATATATATATAGTTGCTAATTGTGAATAGCAAATTAGCAATTTGCTAGTATATATTTATTAAAATTATTACTTTTAGGGTTAGGGTTAGGGCATATTAGTTAGCATTAGATTTTTTTTAGTATAAATTAGGGCGCTGATATTTATTATCTAATATCCATTTACTATAGGGGCTTACTTCCACCCCCAGATAAGATCTATAAATAGAATTTTGGCCAATCAAATTTAACTAAGATAAGATTTTTCTTGACTCCATGCCCCTAAAATTTATCTAGTAAATGTCAGCACCCTTATGTGATTAAGGTTAGTTCATTGGATTCTTGTTAATTTTGTATTAATTGTATAATTGTATTAGTTAAAAGCAAATGCTTAAAATGTTAGTTATCTATATTATATAAATAATAAATTTTAAATGACTTAATTACACGTCACTCTGGTTATATCAACATTTTTGGTTCATTAGTAAAAAAATTCAAAATGTCGATACAGTAAGTTGTACTGACATTTTATATTAAATTTTTGAAAAAAAATGTCAGTATAAAAAGATTTTACTATAGTGTCGTTATATCCAGATTTCGGTATAACCAGAGTGACATGTAGTATGCATATTTTTAATAAATTAAAATTAAAATAAAGTAGTAATATTACTATTATAATATTATTACAGAACGATATATATCTGATATTTATATTGCATATATACTATATGTGTACTATATGTGTCCAACATGTGTCCAATATCCTATATAAAACTACACATATTAGGATATATACCAGGTACATGATATATTACAAATTTATATATGTGATATATGTACGGCATGTATATGGCATGTATACTATATGTGTACTATATGTGTCCGATATGTGTTAGATATCCTGCATGAACTTTACACATATTAGGTATGTGTATAAATATATCCTACACATATCAGTCATATATCATATATATATTATATATATATCGGGTACTCGATATCTGATATTACACTGATGTGTATAATTTTGACCTGTGTTGATCGCTTACATCAATTATTAATTGCTTTCACATTAGTAAAAATTTGGATTAGTTTAGAAATTTTAGAATATTCAAAAGCAATTCTTTTATTTAGAATAATTCAAAAATCAAAAAGTTTGCTTTTAGCTATCCTTTAAACCATCTAGCAGGCAAATTTGTTTGCTTAAATTATTTTTTGAAAGTTTTTCTAAGTTGTTTTAAAATTTATTTAAGCTTGCCCTCTCTATTTATTGAATAAAATAAAAAAATTCCTTTATAAATAATATATTTAAATTTTATTATTCTATCTTTAATTTTGATCAAGATATTATATTTTTAATAAAACTTATTTTTTAATTTTACTATTAAAATTTTAAAACGTTTCTTAAAATTTTATATATTTCTGAAGAGAAATTTTTTAGTTACTACTAAAGATGCCTGACAAAATTTTTTTTGTGTAATGAAATGGTTTCATCATGGTTTTGTCATGACAAAACCTTGACAACTGACGAAACCTCTGACGATTGACGAAATCTATGACAAATTGACGAAATCTATGACAGATTTACGAAACATATGATGAATTGATAAAACCTTGATAAACCTTTAACTATTGATAAACCTTGATAAATTGATTCAGGAACCCTTTAGCATAATGATCTTGGATACTTTAAATTGTTTCAAAAGAATGTTATTTCATTATAAGGTTTCATTGGCTTTTTTCTTTTTTCTTTTTTCGCACATTATGTGTTCAAATTTATGTGGGGTTAATCTGGAATATGCACGTGTTTGTTTTTGTTGATTCCGAATAAACCTGATATAGATTGTGAACACATGCGAAAGAAGGAAAAGAACCGAAAATACTTGAAAACCAATGTTTAAATAGATCTTGGTGCACTAATTAAAAATGATAGTAACGAAATGTTAATATAATGTGTACCAATTTATCGTTGTAGTTTTTAACAAAAACACCTTAACCCTAAACTTCTATCTTTATACACTTTGTTTATTTACAAAATTTAATTTCCTTTTTTGGTTTTTATTCATAAATAAGTAAAATCACGATGGATAATGAGAATGTAATAGATATCTTAATATGTATATATTGTTATCCAACCTATATTAATTCTCTATCGCTACTATTTATGCATTATCGCCTGTTCTGTTAAAACCTTGTTTTTTTAGCTCTTATCGTTATTGACCATAACTTTTTCTATAGAATTGCCCAAAAGGTTAATTGGGTTATATTCTTTTATTGGTAATACTATACAACCCTTTTGCGGGTTATTATAGCATGTGAACAGGTTATTTTTATGACATATACCCATATTGGAATCGGGAAATTAGAAATTTAATAATTAACTTATTTATCACGAACATCACGCACTTATCAGTGCGAGATGCTTAATCAACACATATTTTAGGATAGATAATTATTGACATCCATTGTAATTTTATATTTTTATCCATGTACCAATTAAGCACTTCATACTGATAAGTGCGTGATACCCTTTTCTATCATTATATTATTGCTATATAAATAAATTATTGCAATGTAAGGTAGATATACCTAATTTTGCACAGTGCCTAATTCAGCGCACTCACATGATTTTGGTACCATCCGATTCATCTCATCGAGATGAATCGAATGGTAACAAAGTTATATGATTCTGACCGATAGTTCACAAGATATTATCATTTAACCTAAATAACCTATTTATATATAATCTTTGAAAATTAGTATAAAATCATAGATAAAATTTGATAGACCAGTCCGTTTTTGACAATTTTTTTTACCACCAAAATGTCCGCCTTGAAGAGACGATTCCAACAAGCTCAAAATTGTTAAAATCCAATCACAGGATCACAAGATCATTAAGATTTTTGTATTACTTTGAATAAAAATTAATTAGTTTAACTAATCTAATTTTCATCAAAATAATAAGAAAATCCTTAACGATCTTGTGATCCTGTGATTGGATTTTAATGCATTTGGGCTCGTTGGAATCGTCTCTTCGAAACAGTTAATTTGGTAGTAAAATCATTTAAAACGGACCAGTCTGTCAAAAGTTATCGACAATTTTATGTTAATTTCAAATTTTGCTTTACACATGTTATTTTGATTAAATAATGATATCTTGTGAACTATCGATTATAATTACATAATTTTAGTACTATCCGGCTCGTCTCATTGTGATGAATCGAATGCTACCAAAATCATATAATTTGGATCAATGGTTCATAAGATATCATTAGTGATCTTTAGTGTGCCAAATTAGGCACTGTGTCAAATTTGGACTATGTTTTTAATATAATCGTTAAAATGTGTTATCTTATAATTGAGTGATCAGATTTGGGTGATTTTGGTGTCATTCGATTCGTCTCAATGAGACGAATCGCTGATACCAAAATCATCTGATTTTGATTGATATGCCATGTGGTATTCGTCGTAGAACTTAGATACACCGAATTAGGCATATCTACCTTATATTATTTTGTTTTTATAATTGTATTAATATTGATGACGGATGTACTAGATACAAAACTTATATACAAAAAAGGTACTTGCTTTAGTTTTCGAAAGTGTTTATACTGTGGAGTTGATTTGCAAATACAAAAATGCAAATGTGATATTGCAAAACCACTCATAGAGGTAATCGAACTGAAGCTTTCAAATATGCGTATACACGAATCTTTACACCCAATTGGACAAAAGATCAAGTTTCTTTTGCTTAAGAAAAAAATATTGCATTATAATTATTAAATAACTCTAAAGGATTCTTTTAATTTTTCACTTTGTTCATGATGCAATAATTGGTATCAAAATTGAATACAATAAAAAAATTATTTAGCAACTCTAAATCGGTAAAAGTTTTACTTTAAGAGGTATGTTAAAGCACTATAATTTTTAATTGATCAATAGTTGATTTACTGATAATGCAAAATTATATAACATGTATAAATGTTGCAAGATTAAGATGACTATTGTTTTTAGGGATTTATTAAAAAGTTCTCAATTCACCTGTTAAAATTTACTTTTAACTTAGAATAACATTATTTTATTGAACTATAAAAACTATTTCTATTAGAAAATTGGTGAGAATCTTTCTCTGTTAGAAGCGAGAGTAAAAAAAAGAATGAAAAATTTGGGAAATATCGTGAATTTCCCATGATATGGTGATCCCGATCGTTCACATCTTTTTGAAAACAGCTGTAAAACAGTATCTTGTATAAATATAACTTATCAGGTTTCGTTATAGGTTTTGTCAATTTGTCATAGGTTTTGTCAATTCGTCATATGTTTCATCAATTCGTCATAGGTTTCATCAATCATTAGGGGTTTCGTCAATGTCAGTTCGTCAATTGGAAGTCACCTGATGAAATGGTTTCGTCATTCGTTAATGATGAATGATTTGTCATTTGTCAGGCATCTTTAGTTACTACTAATAAATTTTAAATTTTGCTTAATAAATTATAAAAGTTAAAAGAATAAAAGTAGTGTAATTTTAATTGTCTACAACTTTGGATTAAGGTAATAGGTGTTAAATCTTAAATTTTTATTAAGTAAAACTAAAAAAAAAGAAAAAAAATTTAAAATTAAAATTTTTTTAAAAAATTATAAAATTTTCTTTTATATCAAATTTTTATAAATATCAATAAGCAAATAAAAATAAGTTTTAAAAAGTATATAATCATAGTTTTTATTTAAAAAAAAAATTATAAAATATTTTTATTTTTTAAAAAAATAGATTAGATATGAATTTATAAAATTTAAGTAGGCAAATTTTTCTGCTTATCTGGACAGTTTAAAGAATAAGAAATAACTTTGACCAAACAGTGAAAAAATAGTAAGATCTTTCACTATAAACTTTAATTGTCAATGATTATCTGTTCACAAAACCAGTAAATTTACTATATGTTGTTATCTTAATTCTAAAAATTTTTTTAAACAATAAATACTAGCAGAATGTTATTTTATATTATTGTAGCATTATAGTATTTTAACATATTACTATAATAGCATTATAATCTTTAAAAGTATTTCAATATAACAAATTAGATATTAAGATATAATAGCATTATAGTATTATAGCATTAAGATAATATAGCATTACAGTATTATAGTATTGTAGCATTACAGTATTATAGTATTACGGCATTGTAGCATTATAACACTAAGTAATTACAGCAAATAATATAGCATATGCCATAACTATATTAATTTGCCAAATTAATTCTACTATCACTTATCGGAAAATTTTTAATATGGATAAATATCGATATATAACAATTAATTGATATATATCGATTATAAATTAATGATATATATCGATAAACTACATATATTAATATGTATCTATAATCGATATATAGTGTAAATAAATTTAAATCGCTATATATCTATTAATTGATTTTTATCATATTTAATAAACCCGATATGTAGCAATTAATAGATATTAATCGCAAAACAGATTTTTGATCTGATGTCATATTATGTCATTGGTAAAAATTTTTTAAAAATAGATCATTAGATCATTAAGTAGATCTTTTTTGATCTTTTTTTCGATCATTTTTTTGTTTTTTTAATTATTTTTAATTATTTTTAATTATTTTTAATTTTTTAATTTTTCATTTTATTTAATTTTTGTTTTTAGTAATTTATTTTTTTTTTATTTCGGTTATTTTTTTTATTTATTTTATTTATTTAATTATTATGAATTTTTTTTAACGCATTTTACTAATTAATTTTTTTTGTAACAGTTTTAGGTTGTAATCGTTGTCATCTTACTAGATTCTTCGCTTGGAATTAGAGTTGTCGTCGGTACCGGAGCCGTCGTTTGAAGTTGGTGTTGTAATTTCGCTTCGTCGCTAGTGCATTAATGAATTGTGTATCACCATTATTGTTGGGTTGGTTGTTGTTGGTGGGAATTTGTATCATTAATGTTGCTTAGGTATCGCTTTTTGTATGTTAGCAATGACAACCCTAGTCAAAGAAGTGGTCCCTTGGTCTAGTTTGTTGCTGACTCGTTATTCAGAGCGTATGTTTTTCATTTGCTCTTGCCGTTGGAGCCGTTATTACTGGAGTCGCTGTTTTTAGGTATGTTTTTCGCCTTGGTATTATTTTTTTTCTTATATATTACTAATGCTTCTCTTTCTTTCGAGTGTAATTTCGCCATTGGAACCATCATTTCTAGAGTTATAGAGTCACCATTTTTGGGTAAGTTTTTTGTCTTGGAGCACTTTTTTTTCTTATATATTTATTGATGTTTCTTTTTCTTCCTGCTGATTTCGCCGTTAGAGCCGTCTTTACTGAAATTATTGAAGCTACCATTTTCAGATAAGTTTTTTGTCTTGGGGTCGCTACTTTGTTTTTTTTTTGGTTCTTTTTTTTTATTATATATTTCTTTCTTTTCAAGCATAATTTCGCCGTTGAAGAGTCGTTGGAACTATTGTTTTTTTAAAATCATCGTTTTCAGTATGTTTTTTATTTTTGGACTGTTGCTTGTTTTTTTTTTGTTGTCTTAATTAAGTACTAACTCTTCTTTTCTTTCAGGTGCGATTTCTAGCATTACTGAAACCATTAGAGTCACCGTTTTTGGGTATGTTTCATTTTGGAACTGTTAATTTGTTTTTTTTATTAATTCTTTCTTCTTTTAGTTGCGATTTCGTCGTTGGAGCCGCCGTTACTGGAGTTATTGAATACTTTTTTTTTAGATACGATTTTGCTGTTGGAGCTATCATTAGGATTCAGGTTCGGGTACTAGAGTTATTGGATGCTTTTCTTCTTTTAGATACGATTTTGTTATTGGAGCCATCGGTAGGATTTGGATTCAGGTACTGGAGCTATTGGATGCTTTTCTTCTTTAGATACAATTTCGCGTTAAACCGTTGTTAGGATTCAGGTTAGGGTTAGGGTTCGCTATCGTTAGAATTCAGATTTTGTTATTTAGAATAGTCAGGGTTAGGGTATTTAGTTAATATTAGTGTTAGGGTGTTTAGTTTAATTAGTTAGGGTTAGGAGTAGAAGTTAGAATAAGTGGTTTTCTTGGTAGTATTTGCTATTTGATAATATATATGTGTAAATAAAAAACACATTATTGTATATATATATTATAATGTTAAATAAATTATAAACCCGATTTTGCAATATAAATTAATTAAATTCATTATATGTACTGTATATTTTAGTATAATAAATCCATTTTTTATTATCAAAATATTAATTGTTTTTATATTGATTAAATATCGATTATTAACTATCATAGATATGTATCGATTATAATCACTATCAATATATTTGTTATATATCGATTACTAACTATCATAGAAATATATCGATACTAAATACCCCTGCCGATTTCTATCGATAGTGATAGTAATCGATATATATCTGATATAGATAGTAATTAATAAATATCTGATAAGATATATATCTATTACTATTTATATCAGATATATATCGATTACTATTACTATCGATAGAAATCGGCAGGGATATTTAGTATCGATATATATCTGACCGGTTAGTAATCGATATATATCTATATATAAAATTTGCTGATGCTATTCTGATATGGTATAGATTTGACATTTACTCTAGCAGAATATACTCTATATCTCTTTGGATTACTTTATTAACAGCCCTAAATTTGATAAATATCTATTTATGAGCAGTGCAGGAGTATCAAAAATAAAAGTTTTAATTTCAAACACAGAGACCTATAAAAATTTGTATATAAATTAATACAAATTTAGATTGATTATACAAATCTAAGAGCGAAATTCATATGATTTATAAATTTAAATTTCTAATAATGTTAGTATAATATTGTATAGTATGCAAAATTAAGATTTCAAAAATTTCTGAAAGAGATGAGCAAGATCAGAATAAAATTTTGAGTAAGTTTTTTGAAAAAAATTAAAAAGCTGCAAATTACTATAAAATTAATTTTTTGTTACAAATTTTGCAATATAGTCAGGGAATATATCAAATTAGAATAATGTAAATTATACTTTTTATGGTGATATAAATATTAATTAATAATTCTAGAGATTTCTGTTGATCTATGCATAATTATTAACCAATCAAATCAAAGAAATTTTAAACAATTTGTTAGTATTAGAACTATCTTTTTGTACAATTTCTGCAATATTTAGGGAATTGCTATTTCCGTCTTGGTATTTTGCTATTTTCACTATAGTTACACAATATTTTCTATTTTTAGAATTCAAAATAATATATGCACTTATGTTACACAAAGGTCCAGTGCACTGTTTTACAAAAATAATTTTTGGTTACATGCCGCTAATGTTGTGTAATGTTATACAAGTCTAATTTTGGTAACCTAACCCTGGGTTGGCCGGCATTAAGCTTAATGCTAGTGGGCACTATCATGATAATGCCCCTGGCAGGTTAGACATAATTCCAGCCACTCTAACCCTAAATCTAGGAACCTAAAAACTAATTGTTCGAAGCAACATCCAAACACAGTACATATACTAGATGCATATGTTGTGTAACTAGTATATGTACTGTGATTGGTTGTTGCTTCGAACAATTAGTTTTTAGGGTTTCTAGATTTAGGGTTAGGATCGGCCGGAATTATATCTAACCCCGCCGAGGCATTATCATGATAGTGCCCACCAGTATTTAGGTGTGCCTGAATTATGTCTAACCCCACTGGGGCATTATTATGATAGTGCCTACCAGCATTAAGCTTAATACTGGCCGATTCAAGTTAGGTTACCAAAATTAGACTTGTGTAATATTACACAACATTAGTGGTGTGTAACCAAAAATTATTTTTGCAAAAACAGTGAGCATGCCCTATTATATGATCATGGAAAGGATCATCATGAATATGATTGGCCAATATTAGAAACTCAGAATTAAAGAATTAAGTGATCATATCGAAAACGAATGGTCATTATTTTTCAAGCTAAAAATAAATACAGTTAGACTTTTTTAAGTATACCCTCTCTAAGTGCACATACACTCTAAATGCATACTTAAGTGCTGGCCCAAATATATACTTGATCTTTATAAATACACTTTTTCTTATTATTCTCTAAATACTCATTATGAAAGTGTGGTTCCAAGGGTATGCACTTAGAGAGGTCTGACTGTATATTAAATAAAAATTTGTAATTTTTAAAAACAAAATATATATCACACCAGTGGTGTTTAACACCAGTAAATACAAATTATAATATGCAAAAAATTTTTTGTCGCTAGGGTTAGAATTAGAGTTTGTGTTAGGGTTTGGGTTAGGGTTAGTATATACCAAATTTTGCAAGGATTTTTTTTTGTTAGAACGTGAAGATAGGTTTCTTAGACAAAATTTTCGATATAGATAATTTTACATTTTTTCAAAAATTCAGGTTATACCTGATCTTAACATTACACAAAATTTATGAATTTTGATTGACCAAAACATGTGGTGTTGAATACCAGTGGTGTGCTTTATCAATGACCTTTTTAAATTCAAAAAAGAATAAAATTATTTTTTAAAACATTTATTTGGCCTTATTATATAAAAAGATCCATTTTGAAAAATTTTAAGCATCATGCTTATATGTATATTAACAATTGAAATATCTAGGGGAGGACCCCTAACAATATATATAGAGGTTATATTAGGTTTAATATAAGATTTTATAAAATTTATCCAAAATTTGAAAAAATCTGCAATTCTGATTGGTTGAACCTTATTTGGGCCAATCAGAGGTTAGTATTCTTAGGTTTTTGTTAAAGAATGCTTACTTTAATAAAAATTAAATAGAAATTTCTGTATATTATTACAGTACTGGAAGCCTTCTTTAATTCCGATAGAGTAACAATCACACGGCTCCTGAGATCCCTTACTTCGTGTGTGAAGCGGTGTGCAAAAGGGAAGTATAGTTTCTTTTATGTCTGTAAGAAACTACACACTTCTCTGAGGCAATTCGGTATAAAACAACAAGAGATAATACACAGTTTATTAATTTAACAAGAGGGCTATCCCAAGGTGTCTGTTCCTTAGAAATCCCAAGAGTTTATTAATAATAAGAGAGGAGGAAAAATAATATAAAGGTAAAGATAAAATACAATGTCTGAATCTGTCTAAAACTAAGGGAAATAAGATGGGTTTATATATCTATTGAGCTAAGCGTCGCTAAGCGTCGTTAAGCGTCGCTAAGCGTCATTAAGCGTCGCTAAGCGTCATTAAGCGTCGCTAAGCGTCATTAAGCGTCACTAAGCGTCATTGAGTGTCATTGCACATCAATTTCGCATATCACTATTACTAAATACAGTTATTACAAAATTTCCTTATTAAGTTCTAATTTTCAAACTAATTTCTACCAAAATTAAAACCTATTCTATAACATTACTCTCCCCTTTAAGAACGAACTCCGTGAGTTCTAATTTGGGGAAGGACTTGAGAAAGTTCGGCATCAGTTAACCTCGTAATCATTGTATAAGTAATATAGGTTGTTCGAGAGATATTTTCTAGAGGTCGATTAGAGAAAAGCAATTTCATCCGTCTGGCACACTTCCATGTGTCTCGGGCTCTTCTTTCTCCTTGAGTCTTCTCAATTATTGATTGAATATCTTCATGAGCATCAGGGTACTTGTCTATAAGGTTACCAAGATAATAATAAGCTTCGAGCAGCTTAGTCTGGTCTTGTCTGTTTCTAGTTCGAGTTTTAATTCGTTTGAGAATTTTCTGTAATTTCTCTTGATACGTTATTCCAGTATATGGAGGGGTAGAGGTCTGAGTTAGAGGTCCACAAGGTTGGATAATATCTTGTATAATCCTGCTTAATTTTCCAGGTAATGGGGCAGGAGTGACTTCTTCTTGATTAGTAATTGGAACTGTTAACGCTTCTTCTTGTATATCTTCTAGTTCCAAGTTCGGGTTTATTTCTTCTGTGTCATTTACTTCTGGTAAATTAATTTCTAATTGCTCTGTGTCTTCTAGAGTGTTCAGAAAATTATTTGAGTCTGGCTCAAGAAAAGAAGTAATTACATTAGTAAGGTCAATAGTCTGAGTGGTATCATTATTATCACATAACCATACACATTGTGATGTAATCCACAATGCATAATTTTGGGCGGCATTATCTTGTTTCCATGTCTGAAAAAGGTATTGGAGGGCTAACAAGGTTTGAGGTTGCAATGTAGGGGTAGTCATTTTTGGGAAAATTCCAAAAGGGGTAGTTGTATAAATACATTTTGAGGTTTTACGAATTAAATTGTGTGTTTCATCCCCTTGTAGATCAAATTTCTTCTAGAAATTTCTAGGGGAATCAATAACAACTACTGGTTCCCAAGTTTGTGGCTCGTGATATTTAGCAAGACGATCACTATTATAGTATTTTTGTAAAATTTTTCCTTCTATTGTCCGTAATTTATAAGCACCATTGTCTAATTTCTCATGGATAAGAAAAGGTCCAAATCTTTTATCTTCAAATTTGGCTGAGCGAGAGGCTTCTAGTTCCTTTCTTTGTATCCACACTTTATCACCAATTTCAAATGTCTCTGTTCGAATATTGGCATCAAAACGGACTTTTTGTTTTTGCTGTGATCGTTCAGTATTTTGTCTTGCCTGATTCTGGTAGTTTGGTAATTTCTCTATTAAATCATAAGCACGTTGGAGAATACTTCCTTGTAAGTCTATTTCATCATCAATTTCTATAGGTTCTACTGGGAAAAGTGCTTCGATTGGTAAGATAGCATATCTCCCATATATAAGTTGAAAGGGGGTATATCCTGTGGTAGCATGTCTTTTTGTTCTATATGCTAAGAGAACAGCAGGTATATACAAATCCCAATCATCATCTCCTTTCACTTTTGCAAGTGATTCACACAATGTTCTATTAAATCTTTCCACCATCCCATTTGTCTGAGGGTGGTAGGGAGAAGAGAATTTGTGCTTGATAAGAAATTTCTCGCAGAGAATTCTAATAGTTTCGCTAATAAAATTGCGACCTTGGTCTGATAAGATAATTTTTGGAGTTCCATGTCTACAGATTATCTCTTCAAAGATAAACTGAGCGAGTGTATTAGCACTAGCATCTGGAACAGCACGAGCTTCTGGCCATCGTGTCAGGTATTCGGTAGCGACAATAATATATCGATTGTTTTGTTTAGTTATAGGCAAAGGGCCTACAAGGTCAATTCCAACACGTTCGAAAGCTCTTCCTATTTGTATAGGGTGTAAAGGTTCTTTCCTATGACCTTTTTGTCTTCTTTGGCATTCCTCACAAGTCTTCACATATTCTTGTATATCTCTATACATTTGATCCCAATAATAGCGGTCAGATATTTTATAATACATAGCGTCAGTTCCCAAATGTCCAGCAGTGGGGTGCTTATGCATCATATATAATACTGGTTCAACTTCTGTCCATTTTATAACTCTAAGTGGCCTGTCTGGGTTCCTTTTATTCTTTTTATAGAGAAGGTGATGTCTAACTTCAAAGTATTTAGCCTGGGTCATTAGTCGTTTTTGTTCTTGGTCAGTAAATCCATCTGGAAATTGGTCTGTGTCCAAATAGTGGTAAAGATTATGATATTGGTCAAGATTCATATAATTTATTAGGTACAATGGTCTGAGTCGGTAACCGAGAGAGGGCATCAACATTCGAATGAATTCGGCCTGGTTTATGAATAATTCCAAAATTGTATGGTTGGAGCTTCAAGATCCATCTTCCAATTCTTCCTTTGGGTTCAGCAGTACGTAACCATTTCAATGCTGAGTGGTCTGTAACTAAGATGAATTTTGTAGCGCCTAAATATTTGTGAAAATGTTCTATGGCCCATACAACTGCAGCACATTCAAGTTCAGTTGCTGCATAATTCATTTCTTCTTTTCGCAAACTTTTACTAGCATAGGCAATCGGGTGTTCTTTTCCATTCCTATCTAGTTGGCTTAGTGTGGCACCAAAGCCATTATAAGAAGCATCGGTAGCAAGTATAAATGTCTCTTTAAAATTGGGGTAGGCTAATATAGGAGCAGTAATGAGTCTAGATTTTAATTCTTCAAAAGCTTTTTGTTGTTTGTCTTGCCAGTGATAGGGTTCATTCTTTTGTAGAAGAGAATTCAAAGGGCGAGCGATTGATGAAAAGTTTTGAATAAATTGGCGATAGTATCCCGCAAGTCCAAGGAAAGATCGAAGGGCTGTAAGGTTTTTAGGAGGTTGAATCCGTTGGACAGCTTCTACTTTTTGAGGGTCAGGGGCGATACCGTTAGCAGAGATTAAGTGTCCAAGAAATGGTAGTTGGTGCATCCAGAAAGTACACTTTTCTATATTAAGTCTGAGTCCTGCTTGTTTAATTCTATTAAATACTCTTTTTAAATGGGTTAAATGTTCATCAAATGTTCTCGAATAAACAATTGTATCGTCTAAGTACACAACTACAAATTTCCATGCAATTCCTTTATATACACGATCCATCAGCCTTTGAAAAGTTGCAGGAGCATTGCAAAGACCAAAAGGCATTACATTAAATTCATAAATTCCGTATCGTGTAGTAAAGGCAGTTTTCTCTTTGTCACGGGGGTCCATGGCAACTTGCCAATATCCACTCGCAAGATCGAGAGTAGAGAACCAAGAGCATCCTGTAAGGGCATTAAGCATTTCATCAATACGAGGCAGAGGGTAAGCATCCTTTTTGGTAACAGCATTTACTTTTCTGTAGTCTACACAGAATCGTAATTTGCCATTTTTCTTTCGTACTAGAACAACAGGTGAGGTCCAAGGGCTATCAGAGGGTTGAATGAGTTTATGTTCTAACATTCTTTGGATTTCTTCTTGTATAAATTCTTGTTCATTAGGAGGTACAGAATAAGGCCGGGAACGAATAGGGTGTACATCCTCAGTATAGATTCGGTGAGTAACCAAGTTGGTTCGTCCTAGCTCAGTTATATCATTTGCAAAGAGGTCTGCAAATTCTTCTAATAATTTCCGAAAAGCTAGGCCTTGTTCTTTATTAAGTGGTCCAATATTTAAAGAAGTCTGGGTCGATAGGGTATATTCTTCATGTTCAAGAGTAATAATATTTACAAATTTGGGTATAAGGTTCTGGTCTGGGTCGACAGGTAGTTTATGATCCTGCCTAGGATTCTCTAAAAATTTTGACAAAGTGTATCCAAGGCATTAGCTCGATGGTGGGCATTTTGGGCTTCTTCTTGGAAAAAGCATAATAAAGCAGCATTGGTAGTTTCCAAGGTTTCAATTCTTGCTTGTAATTGTTTTATCAATTGATCCTGTTGTTGTACTTGTTGTTGAAGCTGATAAAACTGTGAACCATCATCGATTTCCTTAACTGTTTCTTCAGCAGGTGGAGAGTAAATTTCTGGGTCTGGAAGTTTGCAATCATCACAATACCCTTGATTTGCATTCAATTCCTCTTGGTGTTTAACATGTAAACATTCCTGACAGAGGTCAACAGGAACTGTAAAGTTTCTTCGAAGTACAGCGAGGGCATACTTCTGGTCATAGTCTGGGTGGCTAGTGTCGAAGGATTCATCTAAAATTGCTTGTAGCGGGTCAATATCATTTTCTGATAGTAAGTCTGATTCAGCTTGCAATATAAGTTGCATTTCCTCATAGCTCCAGGGTTGAGTTATGCGGTCAGAGGTTAGAGGTTCTAGGGCCTGGGCAATGGTCTGGTCATTTTCATCCAAGAGAATCTTCGCAAGTCGGTAAATTCTGGTCTGGTTCATTTCATATTGGTGTCCGGCATTCTTTGTTGATTCAGTATAACGTTTGATTCGAGTCCAGAGGTTATAATTAGGATTATACTGGATATCCTGGCTAGCCTTGTATGCGTAAAGGTGTTCTAATTCACAAAACCATAATTCTTCCCGAAGACTGTCTAATTGACACATTCTAGGTCTTGTATCTGCTTTATTACATACTTTGCAATTAACAAGCATTCCACGTCCTTCACCTTGGGTGAAGAAATGGATACTCCTAGGGTCTTCTCGGTCTAGAGCACAGTGAAAGTCAGAATAGCATCCAGGGCAAACAAGTTTCTCTTCAAGAAGTCTAAGGACTTCAGGTCTGTTAGGAACTCTACATTGACAACAATGGTGGGTACGGCGAGTGCTATGGTTAGGTAGGCGATTACTATCAACTTGATCAAGAGTACATCCACACTGGTAAACCAAATTTTGTCTTTTCCAAGTGGCAAGAGGACAGTAGGCTTCAATATGTCCTAACGTACTGCATCCTCTGCAGACATTATTGGGGCAGTCCCTATATAGGTGGTTGGAGTCATGACAAGTAGGGCAGGTGGTACGTCTTGGGGCTTGTTTAGGGCATTTAACAGCGATGTGGCCAAATTCCTGGCATCGATTACATTGGTTGGTAGGACAATTTGCAAAGAGGTGGTCAGGAGAACCACAATTTCCACAGACACGCTGTTTAGGAGCTTTTCTGTTTCTACGGCGAGAATGATAAGTGGTCCATTCATTTTCTTCTGGTGAGAGAGATTGGTCTGAGTCTTCTCGATCAAAAGTATAAGCTTCTCGAGGATATAAGTATTCTGGTTCATAAAGGTCTAATTCATCTGGTGCAGTCACAGTGGGTTGACTGGGTAGAGGTTGGTTACTTTCATAAGTAGTAGGGATAGTATGTTTCTTGTTTTCCCATTTAAAAGTATAACAACCATTTTTCCAATTATAATTTGCTTCCACTTTTTGATTCCAGTCATTGCCTAATAGAAGAGAGTAAGAAGTAGTGTCTACTACTTCTACAGTAAGAGGGATAGTAATGTGATCAATTTCAATTGGCAGGTCTTTTATAATCCCTAAAGGCCGAGTGGAAGTTCCAACTGCAGGAACAATAAGGCTGTTAGAGGCCTTTTCAATAGTCAATCCAAGTTCTTTGACTGCCTTGTGAGCAATCATGCTGATTGAAGCACCACTATCAATAATAGCTTGGTAAGGTTTATTCTGAAGAGAGACATTACATTTGACAGGTGTAGTATACGCAGGGGTTTGAACAAGGTTGGCATTTTTGGCTTCCTCATACAGGTGAGTAGCCAAGGCACCTCGGATAGATGGATTATTGAGTAGCGTTTTCCACTTGCTAGCAGTAAGAGAGGGTGTCTGAGTCTGATTTTGTGTAAGATAATTAACACTTCGATGATAAGGCGAAGGAGATCGATTAGAGGAGTTTTGGTAAGAGTGATAGTTATCATTATTTCGGCTTCTATAATTATTATCTCTAGATTGGCTTCTAGGACGAGAATTATTGCGACTGCGAGAACGGTCTCTGTTATTGGAATAGCGATCAGAAGAGCGACCATTTCGGTCCCTATTTTGGTTGTTATTTCTGTTCCGGTTATGATTATTATTATTACGACAAGAATTGGATCCTTGTCGTTGGTCCTGTTTTCTACTATTACAATCACGAATAAAATGTCCAGTGCGTCCACAATAATAGCAGATAGGAGGCTCTTTCATTCGAGGGGTTTGGGCACGGTTGTAAGCATAATTAACAGAAGAGGTAGGTGTGGTCTGTGTCTGGGCTAAATTAATACTAAGCTTAGCAATTTGGTCTGTAAGTTTTTGAATAGCGTGGTCGGTATTGGTAGTAGGGTAGTCATTAATTTTCCAGTTTCCTAATGGAGGGCTACTTCAATAACATCGGTCAGAGTATTAGGTATAGCAGCTTGAACATTAACTGCATACTCAGAACGTAAGCCTTGGATAAAAAGTTGTTTAACAAAATCAGCGGGAAAAACACTGGTGGGTCCACTTTCGTTTGCAATGTACGAAATCGGTTGACATATCCATCCACCGTTTCTGTAGGTCCTTGCTTAATTTCAAAAGTTGTTTTTGCCAAAGGGCATTTTGCTTAGTAGTATAGAAACGTGTCTTAAAAAGATGCTGGAAACTTCGGTTCTGGTGGTTGTTATCATTAAAAACATTGGGTACCGGGTTTAAAGCAGTATACCAGTCTAGAGCAACACCTTTAAGGTACACAGGAGCAAGCTGAAGTTTCCGTTCAGCACTCCATCGGTTGGCAGTAGCGGCTCTTCGAAATTCCTTCAGCCAGTCAGCAGGGTCTTGGGTTCCGTCACCGTAAAAATCTGCAACAGTAATAAGAGTCTTTTCAGAGCCTTGTCCAAGGGCATTGGCAAGATCAGTTATTGCTTGCGCAGCAACTTGTAAAGTGTGATTACCCATTAGGTTTTCTGGTTGGTTAGGAGGTAAGATAGGGTTTAATTCTTCAACAAGAGGTTGTAAATTTATTTCCTCGGATAGTGGAGGAGAGTCAGCTCTAACAATAGTAGTGTCTTGGTTTTGAATATAATGGTCAAGAGGGTCAATTAAATTTTGGTCCTTAAGAGGAGGAGTATTAAGTAATGGAGGTGTATGGTGGGGTAACGTTTATATCTAAATTAACAGTTGGGTAATATTCAGTTACAAGAGGGAATTGAGGAACAGTTGTGCGAGCAGGAGAAAAGGTTTGTTGTAAATAGCGAAAGAGGCGATTTCGTGGAGGGGGAGTAGTTTCTCGAGTATAATGATATGGAATTTCTGAGATAGGTGAAGAAGGAAGTGCAAGGCTTGGAGGGATTGGTATATAAATATTAGTGGAAGAACCAACACCAGTATTAGCTAATTGTTCAGGTCCTAAGGTAAATATAAATTTGGGTGGAGAAACGTCAAAATTCAATTCAGTTCTTCCAAGTTGATTTTGAAAATCGAATAGAAGGTTTTCAGTCCTTGGTCGAGTTGAAGCAGGTGTAGAAGGTAAGAGGTCCTCAATGTGAAGGTCAATTAGAGTAGCTTCAAAATTAAGAGGTAAGGTAGGTGCAAGAGTATAGGGGGTATGTGCAAGGAGTAGACCAGCAATAACTTCTTTTGGGTCTAATAGGTCGTTGTTATAGCGGCAACTAAAAACAATATCTCGAGCAGCAGCTCTAGCAGTATTATAATCAGTAGCAGCAACTAAAATACAGTAAGAGTCGTTTGTCTTTTGTGAATATTGGGTAGCAAAATAATTGTCTTGATACGTTCCCCAGAATCGACGAAAGGGACGGTATAAATTAGCAACAGGGTAACAGATAGTACAGGATAAATCAGGATGGTAGGCTTGCAAAACGTCTACTGCAAGTGAAGAAGGATGACTTGTTTCGTGTACTTCAATTTGTTCTAAGTATAGTTCATACGCTCTATTCATATAGAAAAGGCAGTTCCCAAGTCTTAAGGAAACTAATAAAAGAATAATAAGATACCTCCAAAATAAAAGGTTAGTAGTAAGTTGTTAACAAAATTTTAATCTCCTAAATATAGTAAATAGTTAGTATCCAACAAAAAGAAAATTCCAAGTAAAGTTGTAAGAGAATAATAAGAGTGCAATCAACAGCAAGAGGGTTAGTTACAGCCAAAAAATAATTAAATTTCTGCCAAAAGTAATAATAAGATTTCCAAATTCTTTAATAATATTCAATACTTTAAATAGGTTTCCGCCAGAAGGCACCAAATGTTACAGTACCGGAAGCCTTCTTTAATTCCGATAGAGTAACAATCACACGGCTCCTGAGATCCCTTACTTTGGGCGTGAAGCGGTGTGCAAGAGGGAAGTATAGTTTCTTTTATGTCTGTAAGAAACTACACACTTCTCTGAGGCAGTTCGGTATAAAACAACAAGAGATAATACACAGTTTATTAATTTAACAAGAGGGCTATTCCAAGGTGTCTGTTCCTTAGAAATCCCAAGAGTTTATTAATAATAAGAGAGGAGGATAAATAATATAAAGGTAAAGATAAAATACAATGTCTGGATCTGTCTAAAACTAAGGGAAATAAGGTGGGTTTATATATCTATTGAGCTAAGCGTCGCTAAGCGTCGTTAAGCGTCGCTAAGCGTCATTAAGCGTCGCTAAGCGTCGTTAAGCATCGCTAAGCGTCATTGAGTGTCATTGCACATCAATTTCGCATATCACTATTACTAAATACAGTTATTACAAAATTTCCTTATTAAGTTCTAATTTTCAAACTAATTTCTACCAAAATTAAAACCTATTCTATAACAATATTTTTAAGTCTCATTAAACCAATCATATTTTGAGATTAGATGTAACATAAAAATCAAAACAATCAAAACAATTGAATAAAGTGAAAGAATTAAAGTAATAAATTGATAGTTAGAGTTTGGGTTAGGCACTTAGAGCATTGCTTATACCAAAAATTTGCTTTTGTTAATGCGCAGAAGACGATTTTATAGACAAACTTTAGTTATTAGTGATTTTCTTTAAAAAAAAGCATGATTTTTATGTTACTGAAATTCAATTCAGCAATTGGTTTGTGCTATAATAAAGTTATGTGAACAGAAAATTTTTTGTGGTATAACTATATAGGTTGGTGGAGACAGCATAGAGAAAACTCGCATTTTGGCAGAAAATCACGGGCTATAACATTTATGTGATTGGCTAATTTATGTAGATCACATGCATGACTATTGACCAATCATATCAAAGTAAATTTTTTTTGATACGCGAAATGAAGCAAAATAAATTTATTAATAACAAAAGCAAAGCATTTTTTAAAGCTAAAGTAATTCTAACCCATCTTTTAACTATTATATTTTACCAAAAACATGTCATATGTTACTACCCTTGGACTATACTATCAATTAGACCACATCACCATATTTACTATACATAGAGATCTTAGTTTTCTTATCTGTTTGCATATATGTTCTTTGTTCGAGTAAATACTGAAATAAGCCTTGTTAAAAGCTTTAAATTACTTGGCCTATTCAATGAATGTGTAAAATCTTATATTAGTATAACCTTCACGTTCTAACATTTTATAAATCTAAGATTCGGCTTAATAATTTAAACGTAGTAGAAACTCAATAAATTCTAAATGTTTACCTTTATTCTTATGAAAACTCCATAGGGAAATCGATTGAAAACGATTAGAAAAGACCTTCTGCTAAAGACACCCAAAACGAAGAAATTATACAAAACAATATGGGTACTTTAAGTTTAACTTATTACGGGTAAATGGATCGTGAAATTGCCGGTTTTTAGACTACAATCATATATTGGATTTTCAATTGCCTATATAAATAGTTTGTGTAACAACACGTGCTGAATTTATCGGATGCGAGTTTCTCCTATCCTGGTGGAGAGTTGGCAAGTTCCATCTTAGATGACCCTCAAAATTGGCAAAAATTACGTTTCACAACATATTACCATATCATTTCAAACTGATTTGCTCAAATTTTTAGATCATGTTTATGACCATAATCTTTACCCTTATTGTGTAAATGACTATGGAATTCTTTAAAAAACTTTCTAGTGATTTAACAAATCTTCTTGAAAATGGTGAAAATTATGATGTACTAATTGAAGCTAGTCAAATGCCAAACCGTCAAATATTTAAAGCTCATTCGATAATTTTGAACTCTCGATGTTTTTATCTTCGCGAAAAGCTGTCTAAAACATTTTACAATAAAAAGAATATTAAAAAAATCAGCGTTCCAAATATTTCTATTACTATTCTTGAAATTATTATTACGTATGTTATTACATTATTATCATGAAATTTTTAAGACTAAGACTTAAAGCAGTTTTTTTTTTTTTGTTAACTCAAATAGATATATTTATCGTGGCATCGTCTTATTCAATAAAGTTGATGCGCCTACTATCCTTGATTTTCTAATTCTGCTAATGAATTTGGCCTGAGGAATTGGAGAATGCAGTACAAACGCAATTGGTTGAGAATCATGCATCATGGATACGTCGAAATTTTACTAAAGTTTATAGAATAGGTTTTGAATATGACAATTTTAAAGATTTACAAATATTCTGTAATAATATTATTGCCAAGCACCCAAATTTTATTTTCGATTCTGAAGATTTTGTGAATATTTCAGAAAGTGCTTTGGTCTCTCTTTTAAAGCTTGACAACTTGAATATGGAAGAAGGAAAAATTTGGGACCAAGTTATTAGATGGGGAATTGCTCAAAATCCTGACCTTGATTCTAATATTGCACATGGTCTAATACAAATTTTTTAATTTTAAAAACTGCACTCAAAAATTGTATTTCCTATATCCGATATTTTCAGATTGCTGGTAAAGATGTTATGGATAAGCTACCTAATTTGTGGAAAGATATTATGTCAAAATTGGCAGCTCCAAATAGAGCCATTACTTCAATTATTTTACCTTCTCGTATTATCTCTAACACCGCATTGCCCTCAAGAAATAGTGCAGTATCAAGTGGGAACAACACTTCTTCTGCAACATCAAGTGAAACTAATACAATAAATTTAAATCTCTCAGCACAAAGCAAAAATGTTGAAAATATGAGAGATGAAGCAAGTAAATACTTTAGCCGACGCGAATATCTCAAAGCAGCAGAGCTTTTTGAAGAAATTCTTGAAAACAGCCAGCATAGCTCTAAGGATCAAGAAAATGCTTCAAAATGGAATCTTTCTTTTATTCGTTTTGAAGAATATGGGATATATGACTTAGATGGAATAAATGAATTAACAAAGGTACTTTGCAAGAACACAATGCTGACTTCTTTGAATCTTTATAGAAGTAATATTGGAATAGAAGGTGGAAAATTATTAGCAGATGCACTTTACAAAAACACCATGTTGACTCATTTGAATCTCAGTTGCAATAAATTAGATCAGAAGGAGGAAAATCATTAGCAGATGCACTTTGCAAGAACTCCACCTTTAAAGATTTGGATCTTAGTTCGAATCAACTTGGATCAGAAGGAGGAAAATCATTAGCAGATGCACTTTACAAGAATACTACGCTAACTTATTTGAATCTCCGTCATAATGTTCTTGGGTCCGAAGGAGGAAAAGCATTAGCGGATGCACTTTGCAAGAACAACACGCTGACTTCTTTGGATCTTTCCTATAAGGAACTTGGACCAAAAGAATGAAAAGCATTAGCAGATGCACTTTGCAAGAACTCCACACTAATTTCTCTGAATTTTAGTTGGAATAATCTTGGATCAGAAGGAGGAAAAGCATTAGCATATGCACTTTACAAGAATACCACTCTGACTTCTTTGTTTCTTGATCATATTAAACTTGGATTGGAAGGAGGAAAATCATTAACCAATGCGCTTTGCAAAAACTCCACCTTGAAAGATTTAGATCTTAGTTCGAATGAACTTGGATCAGAAGAAGGGAAAGCATTAGCAGATGCACTTTACAAGAATACAACGTTAACTTCTTTGAATTTATATAGTAACATCTTGGATTCGAAGGAGGAAAAGCATTAGCAAACGCACTTTACAAGAACACTTCCTTAAATTCTCTAGATCTCACTAATAATAAACTTGGATCAGAAGGAGGAAAAACATTAGCAGATGCACTTTGTAAGAACACTTCGTTGACTTCTTTGAACCTTTGTGGTAATGATCTTGGAACCGAAGGTGAAAAAGTATTGGCTGATGCGCTTTGTAAGAACAATGCGCTGACTTCTTTGAATCTTGGAAGCAATAATCTTGGATCAAAAGGAGGAAAATCATTAGCAAATGCACTTTGCAAGAATACCACATTAACCTCTTGGAATCTATATGGTAACAATCTTGGGTTCGAAGGAGGAAAAGCATTGGCGAATGCACTTTGCAAGAACATCAAGCTAACTTCTTTGAATCTTAGTTTTAATAAACTTACAAAAGGAGTAAAAGCATTGGCGAATGCACTTTGCAAAAACAACATGCTGACTTCTTTGAATCTCAATTCGAATTATCTTGGACCAGAAGGAGGAAAAGCATTAGCTGATACACTTTGCAAGAATAATACCCTGAAAGATTTAGATCTTCAAGATTGTGAGCTTGAATCAGAAGGAGGAATAGCATTAGCCAATGCGCTTTGCAAGAACATCACGCTGACTTCTTTAGATATAGCAGAAAATTATCTTAGGTCAGAAGGAGGAAAGGCATTAGCTAATGCGCTTTACAAGAACACCACGCTGACACGCCTATATGTTCGAGATAATTTTATTCACTTTGAATTAAAATCAAATAATCAAAATCTAGAAATACTACAATGCAGTAAGGATGAATATTTTTTTCTTTAAGTATAAATAATCTTAAAATTTAATCGCTGTAAACAAATAATGATAAAATATCCTATACAAAATAAGTTTATATACTATGTCTGTTAAAATAAATAAATACTAAATAGGGAGGTGGGATAGAGTGAGAAGGTTAAAAAAGAATATATTATCTCTAAATAATACTAAATAATGCAATTAAAATGAAATTAAATGTTAAATACTCAAATTTGAAAAATTCATTTTTTTAAATGATTAGATAAATAAATACTTGTTATTGGTCATGTTGATGATAACTGATTATTCACTAGGATACTGTTTTTATGACGTGGCCGAAGGACACATCATAATACGGTATCTGCTGTGAAGAAATCAGCAATTATCAGCCACAATTTGACCAATAATACGCTTATCCAACATGTCTGGCGTAAACAACGAACGATTTTTGTGTAACTTATTCGGCCTAATACAAATAAAGAGGTGATGAAAATTTGTGTATTGTATTAGGAGGTGGCCGAATAACTTACACAAAATCGTTCGGTGTTCACATAAGACATGTTGGATAAATGCACTTTATACAAAGCCGATGATTTTCTGTGATTAAGGCCAAATTCTGTGTGTGATTAAGGAATATTCTGTGATGTGATGCGTAGTTTTTTTAAAAAAATTCTGTGAAATTCTGTGATAATGCCAGTACGATCATATGAAATATGTGAGAGATGGTCCCGTTCAACTTTTTGGTGCGCTATATTAAGAATAGTTGAATTTAATTTATCATGTGACTTTAATTTGTGTTTACATAGATTAATAATCCGTTTAATATCATGCTTTTTAGTGGACGTTATGGTTGTCGCATAATTTGCATATTTTCATTCAGCAGCGTTTGATATTAATTTATGCAGTATATTGTTTCATGATATTCATGTTAGCGTTTATTGTTGCTATCAGTGTTGGAAATCTTATGTTCTCATGTTCTCATGAGAACATCACTTTTAATCTGAGAACATTTACAAAATTTAAGATATTCTCTATTAAATTTTTTTGAGAACATTAAGTTTGAAAAATATGTTCTCTATGTAAATATATAAAATAATAAAAAATTATTTTTATTAATATAGCAGTTTAAAATAATTAAGCTCATAAATATTTAATTGTTAGTTAGTTGAAATAGAGAACAATTTAGTTGTTCTTGAATTATAAAAAATTTTAGATAATATAGTTTATTGGTTTATCCATTTCTAATTTGGTGCAATATAGCCTTTATTATGTAAACTTTGAAATACATATAATAACTTAAATTTCAGAGAGCTAAACTCACTATGATGATAATTTTTATAAGAAAATTACTTAACAAATCTTTAATTATTATAATTTTAAACTTTAGTGCTATATCCTAAAATTTTATAGTAAGAAGTTTTTTGAATCTATAAATTCACTATTGTAAAGGAATAGCATATTATATTTACTTGTTTATTTAAACATTTGAGCGATTTTAATAGCTTAAATATATAAGCTGAGCCAAGCCAATAACATCTCCAACAATATACAAAAACCTAAAATATCAGATATTAATTTTAGAAAAAATATACATATGAATTTATAATCTTATAACTTAGCTTTATTTATATAGTTTGTTAAATAAATTATATTTTTTATTAATAATTTTTAAATATATTAATTAAAAGAATTTTTGATTTTTTCGCATATGCGATACACCGCACCCTATAAGATCTGGTGTAACATGAAATCAAAACAATAAATTAATTCGTTAGTTTAGGGTTAGGGTGAGGGTGAGGAATAGGGTTAGGGTAGGGCGATTTAGCAAAGAAATGCTAACCCAAAATTTTGAGAGAAATTTTTTTTGTTAGTGTATGAGAGATGATTTCATAGGCAAAATTTCGTGCTATAGCCGATTTTTGAAAAAAAACGTAATCGCTTCGATTTACGTTACACCTGATCCTGCATTCTAATTGGTTGACAAGGGGTGGCGGTACATCGCCATGGTGGTAAATTATAAAACCCTAATTAAAAATAAAAATTAAAAATAAAGTATAAAAGTATAAGTGTGAGAAAGAGAATGAGAGAAAGAAAATAAGAGTAAAAAAAAGTGAGAAAGAGTGAGAAAGAATGAGGAAGAGAGAAAAAAAGTGAGAAAGAGTGAGAAAGAGTGAGAAAAAGAGAAAGAGAGAGAAAGAGAGAAAGTGAAAGAGAAAGAGAGAGAGAAAGAGAAAAAAATTTTTTTTCTAATTGAGAACATAAAAAAATTTTTGAGAACATTAAATTAAATAAACATGAACTCATGAGAACATAAATTTCAAAACACTAGTTGCTATCTCATAAGTTACTATTATTTTTGTATCTGGACGAAAAAAAATAGTTTAAACAAATTTTTAGGTTTTTTAAAATATTTTTAAAAAAACTTTTAAAAAATTGGCGCTGAGACTAAAATTTAGGGCTAAAATGCTGATTCACTAAGTTTTGTAGAGAACTTACATTATAAACTTTCGTTTATTATATAATTACAAGAAATGCATAATTGCTTAATTTCTGATCTAACTATTTGTATATATATATAAATATATATTTATTTATATAAGTGATCCTTTAATTGAGCGACTAAATCCACAAAGTTCCCTCCGAGGTGTAGTTTGACCAAGTTTGTCATTTCGTAACTTTTGTCAAGTTCAAGCGAATTTCTTTGTATAATTTTATATTTTAAAAAAAGATAACGAAGTTGTATTTTGATGGAATTAGTTTAATAATGAATACTATCCATTGTTACATATTATGATTACGCCAAAATGTATTAAGCCATTCAAAAACATTTTAAATCAACCAATCATGTTTTTTTAACATTACATTTTAAACCATTTTTTCTGTCCCTAAAATCAAGATTGTGGGGTATAAATCAGTTATACATTGGGCTCATTTGTATAAGTGCAAATGAAATTTCAGAATAATCATAAATCCTGTGTATAATTAATATTATAAATGGAAGTGTAAGATTATGCTATATATACAACTTCTCTGCACATTAAATGTAAATTGATCATAGCCAATACTTTATTTGTTTAATGTAACAAGTTAAAGCATTGTGCTAATGCTGTGAGCTTGGTTAATTGTATAAATTATATATATGTGTTTGCTATTTTTAAGGAAAAGTATATGGGGTGAGTCAGTAGAAAAGGGGCAAATCATTTTTAGTAAATTTTTTTTAATTTTTAAACTAAAATATCTTGACAAATATTTAATCAAATTTGCTAAAAAAATTTTTATTTTAATCTTGAAATTATATAGAATTAAAATAAAAAATAATTTATTAAATTTATTAAGATAATTGTTAAGATATTTAAGCTTAAAGTCAAGAAAACTTTTACTTAGAAAATATTTGTTCCTTTTCTACTGACTCACCCCATATTATATACAATTAGAAGAAATTATTAAAAAGTGTAAATTTATATTTTAAAAAATTATGGTTTTAAATATCTACTTGAATTGTGTAATATTTGCTTTAGGGTATTCTTATGTATAATATGAATGCAAGTTATAGTAATTGGAAAAGTATGCAAGTATTCAAATATAATTTAGCTATTACTATATTATTTGAATAATGTTCAGTTATATGATAAGATTTATTTTAAGATATGCTTAAATATTATTTTGTAATTTCTAATAATTGTAGTGATTGATCAAAATAAGATCTCAATTATTGACAAAATTTTTATAAAAAATGTGTATTAATAATTAAAGTTTATAACAATAAGTATTAACTACTCAAAAAATACTTTTTTTTACTTTGATATTTATAAAGTTTCAATAAGTAAAAACAAAAAAAAATTTTTGGAACAAACAAATTTTTAATTAAAATGTAATTTCATGATTCATTATTTACTATTTAAAATTTTTTTATACACACAATAGAGTTCTCTAAGTGCATATTTAATTATTGCACACTCTCTTCAAATGCATGTTTAAGTGCTGGGCTAAATATGTTTTGTCTCTATAAATGTAGTTTTTCTAATTATTCTCTTAATGTATATTATTGAAGTATAATTTAAGAGGTATTTTTTAAAAAAGTTTGGCTGTAATAAACTATTTTACTTGTTTTAATAATAAGCTCAATTGGATTAATACTTGTTGTGGCTATAGTTGGAAATAGACAAAGTTGAAAATTATTGACTCTAATTTAAAAATATAAATATGATGAAAATTTACTTATACTCTTTTATTATTAAATTAATTATAACTATTAATTTAATTGACAATTCACAAAAGAAGGAGAATTTGTATTAATAAAATCTATAACAAATCTATACCGTACATATAAAATATAGAAATCAGCATTTCTGTCTATATAAAGTTAATGTTTTTATTAAGATAACATCTCATGGACCATTAATGAAAGTTGTAGACCTAGTTTTTGTGAATCTAATAGTAGTAAGAATAGTAAAATTAATTGGATAGATAAAAAGTTACAAGCGATTTAAATTTCAAAATTTTTATAAAACTAGGAATCATGATTCCTGTATTAATATAATTTATTATAAAATCTCCCCTTGTTAATATTCTCTTTCTATCATGAATTGTCAATTAAGTATTAAGAAAATGTATTGTAAAAATATTAAAAAATTTATATTAAAATAATTAAATTTCCAGCTTCTGCTGTTTTCAGTTTCAGCTACAACAATAATTTAATAAATTAATATAGGCACAGATAAGTGGAAAGGATAAGTAAAAAGGAATTGATTTGTAAATAAAATAGTAAAAGGTCTTAAAATAGTAGCAAAACTTATTAATTGAATTAGTTGATAATACCAAGGCAAATATGTAGAGGTTGAATTATTAAATTAATTAAATTAAGTATTATTTTTTGACCACTTTTATTTGTACTTATATATTAGTATATTTTATTTATTTTTTAAATTTGTTTATTATTAGATTCTTATATACATTGCAAATCATTTATTAAGTTGAATTTGAATTCTATTTGCTGATTTAGAATTTACAAAAATTTATTTTTTACTAGATTAATAATTATGAATTGAGAAAGTTAGAGTGCATTTGGTAATATAGTTAGAAGAATTCTGATAGAGAAAGGCTTGAAAAAAATTAAATAAAAGGAATTTAAGTCTGAAAAATATAACACTTGTAAAATCATATGATTGTTGTCTAATTGCAAAATTGTAATCGCACAAATGGAGAACAATCAGATGATTGTTCAAGAAATTTTAGTAATTGTACATGTTTGTTATAGTCTACAATTTTGATTGCAGTTTGCAAAAATGTGAAATTTGGTAATTAAAAAAAAAGAAATCAATGATTTCTGATTCTGATTTCTGATTTTTTTAACATTTTTTTAGACTTTTAAAATGCATATTCATTATTTTGTAATATATTCGAATAAACATTTTTGCATAAATGCTGTAAAAGTTGTAAATTCATTATTTTGTAATATAACATTGTAATATTATTTGCGCATTCACATTTTATAAAAAATTTGAGTATTGATTCTTTTTTAGGGCAATAAAATTTACTAATGCATTATGAGTAAAAAGAAATTTAAGAGTTGTGCCAAATTCAATCTTATAAGAATTATTGTATGATTTTAGCAAATTAATTTGTTCATTAATGAAAGAATAATGAAATTTTAACAGTTAATAAACTTTAGATTTAAAGTTGTACAAAAAAAATTCTAATTATTAGAAATTTTTTTTTTAAAAAAAATATTTATACAAAAAAAAATAAAATTAAAAAAAGAAAAAACCTTTCCCGTACATCTGTAAATCCTTAAGTAAACAAAAAACTGGGAAAAAGTAAAGATCAATACAACTGCGCTATATACCCGTACGTCAGAGACCTAATTAAAGAGGCATCACATTACCTCAAACGACGACTTACAGCTACACACAGTCATAATAAATAGGAAAAGGGACTACACGACAGCCTTCGAGATACCAAAATCCTTCAAAAGCCTGTTACCGACTTTGTCGGTAAAACAACTTGACATCCAGGAAGGTTACAATATGGATCACATGATAACTGACCTACCAGATACTCAGTACGATAACGACCATCACCCAACGAAAAAAACAGAAACACTGGTCCTAGTAGTTACTCGGCCCCAACTAACTCTCCTGCTTCCATTTCAATATCACCCAATGCAACGAAAAGTGGCGATTCTAGTTCTACCCCTCAAATCCCAGAAATGACGTCATCACCCAATGTAGAATCAAAACAAACCGAATCTGGAGAGGACCCAAACGAGGTACTGACGCCTCTGCCAAATGCGGAATTTACCCACGTCATATCAGCAGACAAACGCCAATCTGACCCAAAAATTCACGGGACCCATCCGAACTTGGACATAACCTTGACTGACCAACTAACCGAGCCAAACCACATGGAAATCGACCCCAGAATGGATAAACTCTCGACTAGCACAATATTGGACAAACCAATGCCACAGAAAACATACAGTCAAGCCGTAACGGGCCCGAGTGGCAATCAGCGAACCCAACACCCAGACTTAACTGCATTGATTGCTAGGTGGACTGAACAATTCCGTGTTGCATTAGCATTAAAGAAAAATAATAGTTTCGATTCGATATACTGGACCCGAGATAGAATTATTGCCGCCTTTGATAACCCGATAGAATTAAAAGCATTAATTAAACACAAAATACAAACCAGCCCTACAGAGGAAAATATCCCACAAGCCATCAGTTTGAAATTTAAACACAAAGACTGAGCCTTTTTTCGCACTTCACCAGGAAATGCGACACAAGCCCACCTCATCAACAAGAATTCCAAACGTTACTTAATAACGCAATGGACAAATACAAAAGGCTTCATAATGCTCACCTAATCAATAAAGAAAATAGAGATCAAATATCCGATATGTTAAAGAAGAAACTAGCCATAGACTTTTGGACCAACTCGGAATTTACCAAAATGGATGCATACGAGATTGCCCACCATGCTCTTTACGGAACGGGATTCGCTAAAATTAAAACTTCGTTAAGTTTCGACACTATACGCATATTGGCCGCAGAAGCAATTAGTGAATTATTATTGGACTTACCAGAACAACCCAACCAAATCCCGAAACAAATTAAAGATGCCCTCCCATTTAAACTCCCTCTTACTGACCGGAAACAAGTAAGGGCTGCAGCGATAACACTGCGGCTGACTTACAAATTCGAGAGATTGCCCGACTCATATATCGATGATAATCGAGAAAAACTACAAGACCTCCCAGGTTGGTTGAATGAGGAAACCCGGAATTTATTCCCAATTAAGTCTAGATCCAATCTAAAAAAGGTGTTAGAAAATAAGCAAATACTGCAGAAGTATTACATATTCAATCGTATCCCGGACTCATATTTCGACCTTCCCCCAAAAAAAATACAACTCCCCCTGACCCCACAAGAACTTACTCCAAGCTTGAGAGAACAATTTCCTTTTTTCCCCAGAGACCAGGAGCACTTCAAAGCACAAATCACTAAACTAAGAACAACATACAAATTCACACGTCTCCCCAATGACTACCTTATCAGTAAAAAAAGGCTACCAGCCGACCCAAGCAATCTCGCATGTGTAAAACACATCACCTTCCCCATAGCAGATACAAATACCTAACAAGACTTCTTACAAAACATCCCCCGATACTATGCAATACCCGAACCTCTCCCAGAGGCATACATAAACTTCAATTATACTGATAAACCGGAACTCCAGCTAGATTCAAAATTGGTAGAAAAAGTCAATCTGACTCTCCCTATAAGTACTCCGAGAGAACTCGTCATCGCTGCACGTGCCCTACGCACACATTACTTCTTTAGGTCCATCCCTAAAGAATGGATTGACATACCACCCAAGATAGCTGATCCAGATCACAATGTGTTCCCTGAAACAGTAGAACAATTGAATGAGCAAATCCAATTACGCAACCTACAATCAAAATGGATCTTTCCACTGGATAAACAGGAAGAATTTCCAGAAGCAGTAGATTTTCTTCGTAGGAACTTCCTCGTCGACACAATTCCTGAATTTGTATTCAACATCACTTCATTCCCACCTCCATGCTGGGATCTCTTTAATGAACACCAAAACACGGACACTCACATGCAGATAACAATACCACAATCTAACCTCGACGGATCAGAAACAGAATTTACTACATATCATAATGAGCAATCACAATAACACACAACAGGGCACACCCAAGCATGACATCAGCTGCACACATAACCGAAATAACTTCAAGGAAACAATTAACATTGCAAACCATAATATAAGAGGTCTCAATAATCTCACTAAACTACACAATTGGATCGACTATTGCATAGAACAAAACTTTCAAATTATATCCCTTTCTGAAACCAAACTCAAAAATTCCAACACTGCAGCACTTACAAACCAACATTATAATATATACACCTCGAACTACAGTCCTATTAATACGAATAATCGGGAAGCTAGCTTAGGCACTGCATTACTCATACACAACACAATCCAACCCTACATTCATAACATCAATACCTATCCAGGCACAGCTATTGGTATAGATTTTTATTTTCCAGGCAACAGAATCCGAATAATCTCGGCCTACCTACCTTCAAACCATCCAGATCTACTTACTCGAACTCAAAGACAAATTACTTCATGGATAAACGAAGCCAAGCAAAGAAACTGGCACATCATCGTAATGGGTGACTTCAATGCAAATCCTAATGTTGGACGAAAAAGGAAACTTCAATTATTTACAGATTTAACTACTAATAATCTCTCGAGCCTTCTTAATTTCCACAATATCACAGACCCCACTTGGCGCAACAACACCACCAGTTCACAAATCGACGATATTTGGGTCTCACCGGACATACTTCTCAACTTTGACAGACCAGTACTAACTGATGCAACTGGAATATCCGATAGTGATCATATGATAATCACTTCCACTTGGTACACGAACTTTACCCCAAAAGCTCCCCGCTGTAAAAAAAAGAAGAGGAAGGTTTACTGCTACAATAAAACCACTAAGCAAAATTGGGACGACTTCGCTGGCAAAGTTACTGCTCTGCTAAGATCAACTCCACTGCCGCCCATAATAGAGGGAGTAGACCAACTTAACAAAAGTTGGCACATATGGTAGTCCGCGATTAAACATGCAGCAAACACCCATATTCCATCAACTTATGTAAAACCAAGATCCTTTCATGCATTTTCGCTTAAAGCTACGAAACTCCATAACACTCTAAAACATATAAACAAATGCTTACAAATTCTACAACGTAACAAAACACCTAATTCCTCTAATATAACTAATTCCTTACCTTACCTAGCTTCAAACCTCAACAGTCATATACACAAGGCACTCAACCTCTCTAACTTGGTTAAATTCTCGATTTCACCGCTAGAACTAATGTACTCTGAACCAAATAACCCAGATACAAACTTTGCAAAAGTTATAAAAACTATAAAAGATATCAAATCAACCATATGGACAAGTCGAAATGCAGAAAAGAATTTGGAACAATCAGAACGCATCAAGTACTATACCAATCGCCGATATACCGATATTAAAGACAACACGAGTCGTATGATAAACAGAATCCTTAAAAGCGACCACGACAGAATAAATTTTAACAAAGTGATTACTGCAGATAATATTATAACGGACCAAAAGCAAATTAAGGAAGCAGTTAACAATCACTTCAAAAATTGAACCAAGGAAAATCCTGGAGATGAGGAATACTGGGAAGAATGGGAACCATACTAAGCTCCGCTGAACAACATTCACCCATCCACATATGAACCCATGATGGAGCCATACACCATGGAAGAATTAATTACCATTATCAATAATGCCCCATTACACAAAGCAACTGGACCTAATGGCATATCTAACAAAATGATACAACACAAACAAGTGGCAGCACAGAATTTAATGTTACGAATATTTAATGCTTGCCAAAGACTCGAACAGGTTCCAAAACAATGGTTGTCCGCAAACATATGGGCGATACCGAAGAAAGAGCGTTATGATCACAAACTCAATAACACTAGACCAATAACCCTAATCGACCACACACGAAAACTTTTCACCAAAATATTAACCAATAGAATTTCCAAAGTCCTTCTTCGACACCAAATCCTCTCACCCATGAACAATGCCGCTCTCCCTTTCCAATCCACTCAACGACCAATCTCAGAACTAACATCAATAATCGAACACGCAAACCACAACAAAAAAGAACTCTGGTTACTCCTACAAGATATGTCTAAAGCCTTCGACTCGATCCACATACCAAAACTGAAGAAAGAGCTCGAAAGAATTAAAGTCCCAGAGACCATCATTAAAATATTAACATTCATACTTCACAATCGCACTAACCGTATCATTACAGATTTCGGACTCACAACACCTTATGAAGTAGAAGATGGCATCGACCAAGGTGAAACCATATCCCCACTATTATGGCAGATCTACTACGACCCCTTAATTACAAGGATGTATGAAGAACACACAGGCTATGAAGGAACGATCCCCACGAACCCTGCGCCCAAATACATCCACACCTCCATAATGGCCTACATGGATGACTCATTATGGATTGCTCCCAACAAAAAACAACTCGAAAAAATCCTAACAAAAGCCAATTCGTTCTATAAACTAACGAAGATAAAAGTCAATCCAAATAAATCTATACTCGCCACCAATACTCGCTCTCAGGATAAAACAATAAATTTCGAGGGACAACCTATTACAGCTCAGAAATTATCTGAACCGTTCAAATATCTGGGAACTTGGTTCTGCTTTATCCCTAACATTCTTCCCGCCCAAAAAATAGTCATGAATGAAATTAAACAATCGATCAATAAGATGCAAAGATCAATAATAACTGAAAAGCAAGCCATATACATCATAAACTACGTGCTAATACCCAGGCTGGCTTACCGTCTCTACAGCACTTTCCTCAAAGCTGGACAAACTAACTCACTAACAAAAATTTACACTAACCTAATTAAGAATAAAGCTAGACTCTCACGTAACATACCGAACTCATTTCTATTCCATCCAGAAATATATGCATTAAAACCATTGTCACAAGTACAATCACAACACCTTGCAACCAACTTCCTTAGAAATATCAATCACACAGAATTCGACAACTCCTTTCTGAAAATCAGGTTACAAGAACTACAAGATGCCACCAATTCTGGACAATCAATCTTACGAATAACCCCACTACTACCTCGAAATCAACTCAACACTTATACCGGCCAAACTATAATGACCCTTCACAACATGGACATTAATCTAAATAGACACACTTTAACCGATTAGCCCAAACCCTGCACTATAAAAGGAACCCCAATTGAAGATATATTAAACCAACACCTGGCTGCCAACCTGATGAAAGAAAAAATGAACATTCATAACATACGATGCATTGAACAATTCCTGGACTCAGATAATTCAGAATTTCTGAACTGGCAGAGTTTCCACCACAACATCCATAAAATTCCCCCTGGCCGAATTCCACAATGGTTCACCGAAACTCAAAATCTAATACGGGATTCAGCAAATCCCGCTTCTACATATATACATCCTAACCCATTCACCCTAACAAAATGGATTCCGAATAAAAAGTCATGGGCCTTTACAACAGACTTAATAATGGGTAAAATCAACCGTTTTAAACATAACATAGCATACGTTAGACACTACAATCGGACTGGCAAGGTATTGACACCCTGCCAGGAATGCGAACTAAAAGACCCCACATGCAGAACAACAAACTGCTTCTTCCGTCATAATATCAATGGTCTATACATGTTACAGGTCGATTCACATAAGATAATCCACGCCAATATACAAGACTTGAAACGAGCCATCAAACAATACATGGAACGCAAACCAAAAAAGAAAGATTCCATAAATCAACCACCACTACTGACTAGACCGTTGACAGTATTCATGAACTTCCCACAAGAAGTATGGGACAAAATGTCAAAAAACAACAATAAATGAAAGTTAACAGTGCACCTATTGACCAAATTTCACAATCACAATAACCAAAATCAACCAATCGCTACCTGCTCATTCAATAATGCGCAGGAAACATGGGGCTGTACAAACCTCACCTGGCACACTACCACTAATGCGGCACTTACACATTATGCATTCATTGCTACTACGCTTCTTCCAGGAACCAAACTGGAGATCATCTCCAACAATGCTACATTCATCAAACTAATAGAACAACCCAACACTGTAGAACCATATAAAATGGCCTTATTGGATAAAACAGATTACCCAAATACTCTTCGCATCATAAAGGCTCTCACCCTAAACATCCAAACCACCTTACGGCTAAATAAAGAAATGAAGAACGATAGACCGCCAGATCAAAATATTGCTACAGACCTGATTCCCCACAAACTTCTAATCAACAATTACGTTCAGGCCATACTGACCACTCCTTGCCTATATCATCTAAAAACTACTATCAAGGAAATCACAAAGATCAACAACCACCTGAACTGGAAAAAACAAAATAGAATCCAAAACTGGACAAACACATTCAACGACATACAAATAAACCTTACCCTAAGCTATCTCTCTTTTGAAGAAAAACCATTGTCACTACATACTAACCCGAAACACTCTAAACTGAAGAGTTTTAAAGTCAAACTACTCGCTAACGACCTTCCTACCTACCTAATCTTACACCACAGAAATCCGACCAAATATCCTAACTATCTTTGTACACGCTGTAGAAGTATGCCGGAAACCGTAGAACATATACTAACCTGCATATGCAACTCCTCTTCCCTGGACTCCCTTCTGTGTGACACAATTAACACGTTAGCCTCGGAACTCTCACTGCCGACCACCAACCTTACAGACTTTACATCAGCCTTCAAATACCTCCACATAACTCGCGGACTCCCATTAGGCTTTATCACAGTCGCAACAATGGCCCCCTTCCTAAATTCTGCAGATAAAAAGAAATATGCCCCTGCATTGCACTATAATTATAAAAATAATATATCACGAATTATGGCTACCCTCTCGACATTATCAGCATGATACCATTATTGCCGCACCCCCACCTTTAAATAGAATACCACACCCACCACCCAATAGACTAGATCCACTTGTTATACAGACCAGAGTCTTAGACTATATTAAGACCGGTCACTCACATCACAACTTATTCTACGACTAGAGGTCTACGACCTTTCTGGTACAGCTTAGGTCGCGAATAAACTAGCTCGTACCCCTACCTTCCCTTCATTCTTATAAAATTGTATATTCATATATAATTATTATTTGAATAATAAAGAGTAGAGGATAGACCTCGTTGTTT
>QKWP01000338.1:329935-340756 GCA_003550325.1 Gigaspora rosea
AAATCAAATCAAATATTTGTCAAATCAAATCAAATTTGGCCATATTTGAATTTGATCAAATCAAATATAGTCAAATTTGAATTTGAATTTGATCAAATATTTGATTCAAATATTTGAAGATCAAATCAAATTGCGGAACCCTAATTTAAAGTAATAATAAGTAGTTGCGCAACGCAGTCATTCTAAATTAGGAACGGATAATAAACTGTATAAATGAAAATAACGCCTAGGAGCATTGGTTGAATAATAGCCAGGATTAAGTCAAAATTCGAAATTACACTTTTGGGAGTTATTTCTCATTTATACGGAAAGTCTAATTTTTGAAATATTGAATAATTACGATAAAGAGTTATATGATAATTATTTTTCGGTAATAAAACTATAGCTTCGATAATAAATTTTCGACCAGTATAAGATTATATTGAAATGATATACTGGCCGAAAATTATATTATCAATATTATATTTTTATTACCAAAAATTTGCTATAATTTCAATAATTATGTTAAATCATCGCATTAGGGTGAATTCAACTGATCTACAATGCGGATTTACTGTTATATATTTATTTTGTGTCATCAGAAGGGTGATGTTAATCGAAGAATCTATTTTGAATGGCCTAATCTTAACTGTATTTAATAATCCAAGCAAATCACATAATCAAATTTTAAATATTGGCAGTTAGTATAATTAAAAAGCTTCAACAATTAAGCCAATTGAAAATAACCTAGGGACGTATTTTTATAATTTGTGCTTTGCACCAAGTAATGAAGCATGCTAGTCAAGACAAAATACAAAAACCTGTGAAAGATTTTTTTTACTATGCTTATGCTTTTTTTTAACATGTATCAAAAAGTTTTGTATGTGGTATTGTTTTATCTTGAAACAGAAGCTGATAATGTTGACGCTATTCATGAATTGAGTGCTTTAAGTTGAGTTGCTGATGCAGAGTGGCGTCGCTACCAGTGCATTAATTGCACCAGTGGCAATACCACCTGCACCAACAACCTTAGTTTAATCCTGGAAATTATTGAAATTGTTAATTCATATGTTAATTCAGGTGAAAACTGATATTACATTTTGCAAGAAAAACGTGGTAATATAAACTTGATCAAATTTTTTAATCATGTAAATTTTTTACTGTCATGCCTTTTTTATTTTTTTTTATTAACAGCTAAGCAGTTTTTTGCGTACGCGTTGATACTTACTATGATTTACCATGAATAAATTTGTTACAATACCGAATGTGGTTAAGGTTGATTTGGTACGTATGTACTATCATAATTAAACAATTGATAATGAGTTTGACATTCTTGATAATAATATGCTCATCAATATTTTAGTTTTAACATTTTGATCACGGACTGTATAACCAATCAAGAGCGTATCAGGAACGTAGTATGAAGTACGAAGTGTATGGTTAACAGGCAACTATCTGTGAACAATTTCTTGAATCTTATTGGATAACGTATTCAAATCAATCAATTGATGCGCATTAACATCATGTGTATACTGGGTAGATTTTACATTTGTTTAATGTCATATGAAAATTGATAAAATTGTGGCTGTTGTGATAGGCTACGCCTCAAGTTTTTTTTCAATTATTTGTTACTCAGAAGATTACTCACCAGATGTATCGTATGATCATATGATTTCTCCCGAAATCACAGCATGGTTACGGATGATTAGCATAGCCCCAGGTAGCGTGAGGTAATGCCGCAGTGATTTCCGGTATGAACACATAGTAACTGCGCATACCAAGGCCACAAACCAGTTTATGCCCTTGGTATTTCGCTGCTTATATTTGTTTATTTCCCCTTTCGTAAACAATAGATTCACACATATTAGCTTAGCCTACGTAGATAAAACTAGTTTATGCCCTTGGCATTTAGCTGTCAATGTTTGTTTATACTCCTTTTTGTAAACAATATACTTAGCCTAGTTTTAGTTTCGCTCATGTCATAGTATAGATACACAGTGGGTTAACGGTGAATTAAAGGTGGAATTATAGTGCTAAGGCGAAGATATTTTCCTCAACCCTTATGCCTCAAGGCTTGGAAAAGCTGCCTCTACCTTCTGTCTCAAAGAAATGGTAAGAAAATCGTACGATAAAGATGAATTCAATAAAGTTAGTATAGATAGTCTAAAATTAATGTATTTATTAAGAGGGTAAAAAGTATATAAGACCCTCCTTTTTACTCCAATAAAGAATAACTCAGTTGAAGTTTACAATTGAATAACTTAGATGTACTTGAGTTTTAATCTTCGAATTAAGAGTAGAAGTGTTAAGAAGTTTTCTCTTGTTGTTAAAACCCACTTGATACTATAAAAATCACTTATTACACTTACCCTTGTCCCGTAACTTAGTTGTTACTTTGTTAAAGTCATGTCATTTAGTTGTTATTACGTAACCCGTATTTTGAACCCAGTTTTGTTTATAGCCCAGTTAGAGAAAGAAAGACCCAGTTAATCACCTGTTATATATACACATTAATCGATTAACTCCTTTTGATTACCTGATATATTAAACAATCAATCTCCGACATTGTTTGATTAATCACCTGCATCAATCAATGTCAGCCTGCCGATCGTTAATCATATTAACAATTATATTCAACTCGTTAACCTTATACCCTAGATTAAAGAAATAGATATAAAAGTGGGATTAAAGCCACTTCAAGACGACTATATATAATAAGAAAAAAATACTTATCTTTGTTTATCCAAGCCGCAGCAAGACCTATAAGACCTTTGAGACCTGGACCAAATCTTTTTCACCTCTTTCTGCCTGCCAATTCGAGGATCTAAAGTCTTGCACGCTTATAGGACATTTGTTTTAGATAGTTAGTAGTGTTGTTAGTTGTATTTAGTATCTAACACGATAGCCTTGCCCTTCACACTGTGCACATCTTCTAAATTCTAGCACAAGCATCTATATCTGTTATGCCTTGCTACTTATATAGATAGTTATACATATTGAGCAGATTTAATGTTAGATTTGATTTGCTTAGATTTGTTAATGCTATATGAAATTATGATAAACTTGTGGCTGTGCACAGCTTTCAAGTTAAGCTCGTGACGAAGCGGTCATTATTGCGAAATCAGCTGACTATAATGAGATCACATTTGATTTTTGTCTTTTATAGTTAGTCCAGGTATTTCACAGATCAGTATACTATAGAATAGATGAGCAGTTCCGTAGTATAGGCTGAATTTTTAAATCTATACTATACTGATTTGGTGTAATATATGTCGGGGGATGATGCTAAAACTTTAATTTATTTTTAAAAATTTTTTGGTATGTTATTTTTTGGTTTGTTTTATAAAGTTAAAGTAAGATTTGGGGTAGATTTGATATTTAAAAAGTATTTATAGATTTTAGCAGGGCTTATAATGTCAAATTGAGATTTCAGATTTCAGCATCATCTTCCCCAACAATATATATTAGCGTTAGGGTTAGGAATTATAGCTGATCAGTATAGTATAGATTTTAAATTTATACGGATTTGCTCACCTATACCATCTCTATAAGAAAAGTGTGTATAGGCACGTGGTCAAATGGCACGTGCTATGGGTGGGTCGGGTTTGCACATGCATGGTTTGAGTAGGCACAGAAATCGGCGGACCGTGTTGACCAGTATACACGTGCCAATTTAATGTGAAATCACGTAAATCGTCTGAGCCTTTTGTAGCAGTTTACTAAGCCAATTGACATGTGCGATATCACATGAATGGAACGGGTAAGTAAATATAAATTTATTGTCCACTTTCCAATAGACGTTTTATTAGAAGAGGACCGGATAATAGTTGAAGTATGTACATATCTGGAATAAAGTTGCGAACTTTTCTCAAGTAGAGGGTAACTACCTCACATCAAACGTCTCAGCAAATGTGTCACATTAACGTAGACATTGAAGGTAACGTTTGCCGTAATGCCATAGCAAGTGACATATGCCATAGTAAGTGATGTATACCATAACAGGTGATGTATGCCCTTGTTACGATCGATGAGAGCTTTATAAGGTTTGAACCAATTTAGCTTTGATTGAAACAAATAGTGTTTAAGGTTAAATAGTTTAAAGCAATAAATTAACACATATAATTACGGGCTATAAGGTTTCTTTTTATTAATATAAATCAATACATCAAATGATTACAACAATACTAATACCATTTACAATTGTTAACTCTCTTCCTTTCTTCATAAGCTGAAATCCACTCTTTATATATTTTTGAGTTTAATCTGGAGTCTTAAACTCCTACCAAGAGTCTTTTACTTCTTCTGGGAGTCTTTTACTCCTTCTGGGAGCTATTAACTCCCACTAAGAGTCTTTAACTCCCTCAGGGAGTCAAGGGCCCCCTACGCCATGGCGATAATTCCCATGCTATGCCCAAAAAGAAAATAATGGTATAATACTATATACGTATGCCATAATGCCATGGCAAGTAGTAAGCTATAGTGTCCAAAAAATTTAGCATTTTTATATAACCCGAGTTACTCCAACGATTCGGATTCAGACCTCAGATCGAACCTGCGGAGCATTAATACTAGCTTAGTGCTGCCAACTAATCTTATAAGAGATAAGATGCAGCAGTAAAATTAGTAACATTATGTTATACATTACCTTCTACGGCATATAGCATACATTATCTATGGCATGCGGCACCTGCTACGGCATTGCAGCAAACGTCAAACATCATGTCACTACTATATGTCAATGTGCTGCTGAAGTAATATGTCACCTACGTTATAGACGTAGTGCTGTGGGTAGTAACTACCTTGAGAAAAGTTTGCAACTTTAATCTGGAAGCTAAAGCAACTGCAAATGTATAAAATCTTGCAAGAAATCTTTTTTCTTAAGATACTAGAGCAGGCTTACTTGCGAGTTTTTGAGATATTGCAACTTTTTTAAAAAAAAATCGGTTGTGATTCTTCATTCTTATAGTACTCTGTGAAACGAGCCAGCATGTGTCATTTTTAACACGTGCATTCTGTGTAATTCGACATTCCATCACATACAGCGTGCACATGCGTGCCATTCTGTGTGATGTAATATACCGTGCCACCTTATTACCGTAGTATCTGTATCATTTTTAATTGTACCATTCCATAAAACATACCTATATGTGCCACACGGTCCGTACCATCCCATGCATATACACTGATTTCCTGTACCATACCACGAACCACTTTTCTTATAGAGCATACTGATCTGCTACAATTTCGTAAGTATTAAGTTTAAATCTGTTCATTTTAATGACTGTGTTTTAAGAGAAATATATGTACAAGGTTTAATTCTGTTCGCTTTAACATCAGTTTCAAAAAAATGTATATATAATTAACGTAATCATTTAATTTAATAAATTACTAGCGTGAGTACGAAATTTAATTCTGTTCACTTTACCGATTATGTTTCAATGGAAAGTATGATTAACCATAATTATTTATGATAACCATATAAACTGATTTCTATAATTTCTTCAAGTCATGTAAAATCTTAAAAGTGCTCGAATCATCTAATTGAGTTTACTCAAATTTACGTTCCTGATTTTGGTGACAGCATCGCGCAGTTACCTTATTAAACATAATAACTTGATCATATTGCTACATTAGTTCTAGTACACCGATCACATTTTGATATAACCATGATTTTTATTGATTGGTAAATACAAGAATCGCTGAGAAAATTAGTAGATAATCTGAATAGCAAAAATTCTGATCGAAAAATGGAAAAATCTAGAAATCGATCATCCGAATATTTAGTGGAATGCACTTGCATTTGTTCTTGCATTGTTCTTGAATTTAAGTTTATTTAATTAAAAAACTTCAAATTCGCGAATGATTTTTTTACGCTCAAAATTGTTTGTATATATTAGATAATCAACCAACAGAAGCACAATTTTAAGAGAGTTGTTTAAGGACATTAAAAAACTGAACAAAGTGCGGATTTCATTACCTCTTGCTATAATTACACGATTGACATCATATCACGTGTCACACTCTAATGATCAATGTTACTGCCGCAGCATCCAAATATATATCAGTAAGTAATCAGGATTTAAATTATCAAGATATTACGGTATAGCTCCTTCTTGACATATAATGAGTTCATAACATATTTGGTTAGTGCAATTCCGAAAGACAATAATAAAAAGACATTTTTTTATAGTGATCGTCATGCACTTCAATCGAGACAAGAACCTGTTAAAACGATGTTTGGTTAAACAATTCCATAATCACAAAGGATTTGCATTACTGCGAAAATGGTATTATTCACTGGAACATGAATTGGGTGCGAAATCTGGGACGTGTTCTTAGAATCTCAGAACGCAGGTGGGGTTCTGCTATCCTAATTAGGCATACTTAATTGTGTTTTGGATTCTGAAACAGGCGATATATGAATCACTTCACCACAATACATTTCTTTGTTAGCATTGTTGCAAAGAGGCTTCGAAATTTGTTTTGTCGATCAGTTGTTATGATCCAGTTTCTACCCAGTCAGCGCTCTTGCACGTGAAGCAATAGGGTGATTATTGTATTACATTGTATAGAATTCATCGATATGAAAATGTATTTAAAATTTGTAATACAAATAAATAAAATAATATAGTAAGTAATAAATATCCGAAAATAGAATATAAATATAGCACAAATAAATTATATTAAATAATAAAGTAAAAAAATAAATAGTAAATGATTGCTTAGCGAAGCACTAAAGATCATAGAAATCATTAATTTTATGATTATCAAATCAGCTGGGCGGTAAAAAATCCGAAAATAAAAAAGCAAAAAATACAAAAATCTCAAGATGCAGAACAGAATTTATACTAAAACAAATACTTTTTGTTGATAAAATAGCAAAAAACATATAAAAAGATATAAAGCAAGTAAACATTAGCACAGCGCTACAAGAGCAAAAGCAAGAAAAGAGCATGAGCATAAGCAAGAGCATTAGCAAGAGCATGAGCATGAGCAAGAGCATAAGCAAGAGCATAAGCAAGAGCATAAGCTCTAGAGTATATCTATAAAACGCGATCAATTCTGTGAAACTACAAATCTCCTTTTTTAGTAATTTTTTATTAAAACAGAATAGAATAATGCAGAAGCAAACAAAAACATAAGCACAAAAGCAAAAAAAGGCAAATTTAGGGGTTACAACTTTAATCGAGCTTTTTTAATGCTTTAATATACAAATTTATACGTACTACTTAAGTGTTTGGCATTTATACTAGTCCTATCGAAAAAATCCTTTTAACTTTTATGACGTCATGTTTTCAAGATCGATTTTCTTGATAAATTAAAAAATTTTTTACACAAAAAATTTAGATAAACAATTGTTCAGTGTGTTTGATAAGTCCCTGGACAGGACCTTTTTTATTGAACGTTAAATCACTAAATAAATCACTAAAGATACTAATATAAACAAAATGTAATAATTAGTAATCGTTACAATCTCTTATATAAAAAAAAAGGTTCTATCCAGGGACTCATAAAACACCCAGTATATGTTTTGCTATGTAAAAACTAACGTAATAGTCTGAAGTCACACAAAAAATCAGATCTTATGATGACCTGAAATGTATAAAAAAATTTTGGTAGTTTTTTGATAAAGAAAGAAAGAACTTAGGGTAAAATGATAAGGTACAGCATTGTAATGCGATGAACCTCTCATTAATTTTTAAAAATTATTAATAATTACACTCAAAAAAATGCTATATAAAATTATGATTAAACAAACTTGTGGCATTTGATAGTACTGGTCCTGGCTGTACTGCGTATTGTGTGTTGCGCAGCTATCTTAATTATAAAATTAGCTTTTGCATAATTTTATGACAGTTTAGTGTTCATTCCATGATTTAAGTTGTACTAATCACCCGAGAATCCCAAACATTGAGTTCATGAGTAATGTTCATTAATTATCTGCTTCTCTATTGTTGATACGTGGTTTAATTCTGTGAATATTTTATTAAATTGGTAACTTTGCAATTCTGTGGTGGCTTAATCAATGGGTAAAAAAGTGTCGGGAAATAAATTTTATTTATCAAAAAATATTTTAAATTAGTCAAATTGGAATGAATATGCGTAGTATTATGGATTAATTTATTTTATTTTTTTTATTTTATTTAATTTAATTTATTTTATTTTTTTTATTTTATTTTTTTATTTTATTTATTTTTTATTTTATTTATTTTATTTTATTTTTTTTATTTTATTTTTTATTTATTTTATTTTAATTTATTTATTTATTTTATTTTATTTTATTTATTTTATTTTTTTTTATTTTATTTTTTTTATTTTTTTATTTATTTATTTTATTTTTTATTATTTTATTTATTTGAGTTTTACTAAAATGCTCCTATGGTGTTTTACACCATGTTGTTAGAATAGCCAATCATCAGGTGTAACAAAAAATTTCGTTTTTTGTTTATTTTTTTAAAAAAACATTTATATCTCAAAATTTTGCTTATGAAACCACCTTTGGGGCTCTAATAAAAAAAATCCTTGCTAAATTTTGTATATACTAATGCCCTGATAAAATCCCAGGCCTGACCCTGACTCTAAAGTAATTAAAATTTATTTTTGTTTTGTAAGAATTTATTTTTGTTTTTGTCACATGGATTTGCAAATCTAATTTTACCTATGGTAAAACACCATAAGTGCATTTTATAATAATTGATTTATTTTATTTTACGGGTTTACTAAATCACACCACTGGTGCTCAACACCACAATAATTTTCACCAATCAAATTTTTTAAATGCAGTGTAACGTAAAGATCAGGTGTAACATAAAATTTTTGTTGTTTTGCTTTTTTTTTAAAAAATACCTTCTAACTCAAAATTTTATCTATGAAACCACCTTTTTTTTTAAAAAAAAAAACCTTTTGTGAAATTTTACTATATACCATGCCTCACCCTAACCCTAACTATTGCTCTACTTAACATATATCAACTTTAGCCTTTGTTTATTTTTTTTGTTTATTTTTATATATTTATCTTCATGTTACACTGCATACTGGTGTTTAATACTACTGGTTTGATTTATAATTACTGTTATTTTATTTTATTTTATTTTATTTTTTATTTTATTTGTTTTTATTTTTTTAATTATTTTATTTTATATTATTTTTTTATTTATTTTTTTTATTATATTTTTTTATTTTATTTTTTTATTTTATTTTTTTTTAATTTTTTTAATTTATTTTTTTATTTAATTTTTTATTATTTTTTAATTTGGCAATCATGCCAATATGCTGGTTAACTGCTTAGTTGTCAGCTTTAGAAATAAAATTTCATATCTAATTTACAAATATTGACTGATTCAGTTACTTCGAAAAGCACCTATGTTCGATTTGCTATAGTAGACTTTATCTCAATATTAAATGTCTCTGCATGATCTAATTAATATATCACTGAAGGAGCCTACACCCTTACATATCATGATTGCTTTCTTTTAAACCTTTTTCTCCTAGCTTCTCGAGTAGAAGGATACTACTAATAAAAAAATACAACTTACATAGAAAATAAAAGAGAAAATAAAAAGAGGAAAAAACCTTTACTACCTAAACGAAAACCAAATTTACAAATAAAAAAAAAGAAAATAAAGAAAAAAAAGGCAAAAAAAAGTCAAAAGATAATAGCACTATTATTACCTGTGCTAGACTATAAAAATTATATAGTGCTGTATAGAAAAATGCTCTATTATAGTACTATATACAAAAATATGCCTAGTAAACAATTCAAGAAAAATTTCAACATGTATATTAGTATTCCTATAAACCTTAACTGAACTGAACTTTTTTTAAAACATGTTCAGGTTTAGGTTCAGTATTGAACTTTTAAAGCTGGTTCAGGTTCAGTTCAGGTTTAGTTCATAAGTTCATGAACATGTTCAGATTCAGTCTGGTGTTTATATGAACTAGTAATTCTAGGTTTGGGTCTGGGTTTAGTCTGGTTCAGACCAGACTCAAATTCTAAATTTTATTATTAAAACTTTATACTAAACTCAAACACAATTATAAGTTTGGTTAGATTAGTCCAAATTTTTGCAAACTAGTTTGAGTTTGAATAAAAATATATATATTTTTTGATACTAAACAAGTTTACTTAAAGTGAGAAGTATAAACCAGTTAGTAAAATTTAGATAATCATAGCATTTTGTATAATTTTATTAATAAAATTATACAAATTTCCATGATTCTCTAAATTTTACTAATTGATCATAACTTCTTGCACAAAAATACATCAAATTACATCGACAAATTTTATATATAGATATATATCGATTACTAACCGGTAAGATATATATCGATTATCAACACCCCTATCGATTACTATCGATAGTTATAGTAATCAATTAATATCCGGTTAATACCCTATCGATTACTATCGATAGTGATAGTAATCGATATATATCCGGTTATATCGAATATGATATCAATTAATAATTATTATATTCACATAATCATATTTTTGAACATTTTACAGGTTTTCGCAAGTTTTCGCAATTTAATTATAAATTTTTTATTTATTATTATTATATAATATTTTAATTTATTAAATATACAATAATCACAAGTTTTCGCTATTTAATATAAAATTTTATTTTTTTATTATATATTATATTTTAAATATTACATATATTATATATTATATAAAAAAAATAACAAAAAAAATAAATCCAAAAAAAACGAAACCAAAAAAAATTAAAAAAATAAAACCAAAAAAATAAACTATTATATTCTTTATATTCGCTCATATTCGCTTATATTCGTTTATATTTGCTTATATTCGCTACTTCTTGCAAAGTCCCAGAAAGTTAG
>QKWP01000338.1:341128-354755 GCA_003550325.1 Gigaspora rosea
AAAACAAACAAAAAACAAAAATGTAAGCAAACTAAATAAAAAAATAAACAAAGCCCCAAATCTCCATTTAGAGTTCGTGTTTTTGCAATTTAGAAATTGTCAAAGGTTTTCGCAAAGTGCTGGAATAAAATAAATTAATAAAAATAAAAAAAAAACAAAAACAAAAACATAAAACAGAAAAAAAATAAACGAAACCTTGCAAAAACTTGCAATAACTAGCAAAAACTTGTGAAAACTTGTGAAACTTGCATTCTTGAACTTTTGAAATTGCTAGAGAAAGTAGTTATGTGTTCTTGCAAAGTGTTGAAAGGCTGAGTTGGCTTGCGCTAAGTACCGAAACGTCACTGGATTTCTTGCAAAGTGCTGGTGGTAAAGTGTAGAAATAAAATAAAAAAAATTAAAAAATAAAAAAAATATATATATAAAAAAAAACAAAACGAAACTAAACAAAACAAAACGAAACTAAACAAAACTAAATGAAACAAAAGGAAAACGAAAAAACAATGTAAAATTGAAGAAGATCGAAATTATAAACAAAAAAATAAACAAAGATCTAATCTGATCTTGTACTACGATCATTGAAACATTTCGAAACATTTCGAAAATATTAGTCAAATGCATCTTTGGTATGATCCAGGGTACAAAGAAAAAAAATAAAAAAAATAAAAGAAGAGAAAAAAAGAGAGAGAGAGAGAGAAAAGGAAAAGAAAAGAGAGAAGAGAAAAAAGAAAGAAAAGAGAAAAAAGGGAGAGGAGAGAAAAAAGGGAGAGGGGGTAAAAATCGTTCAAAACAGGCTTTTTTTTTTTTTTTTACCTGGTGATCTGGGATGAAATTTTTGTAATGTGGTCAAAACACTGTATAATCGTTAAAGATCTGTTAATAGTTATAGATTGTTTTAAATAATTCTGATTATAATCGATTTGTAGATATATAACAATTTAATATAGAAAATGATATATATCGATTTAGATATATATTGATTTTTAGCCAGTTAATTGATAAATATCGTTATTTTTTAATCGATATAAAACGATTAACTGTTATATATCAATCAATATCTATATATAAAATTTCCTGATATAGCATATTTTATTTTACTTTTTTTAAAATTTGAAGAAAAGATACTTAATTTTGGAAATTTTCATCAAGAATTCAAAATTAAGCATCTTTGATACAATTGTTAAGAAAAATAAAATAAAATATACCAATATGATGTATTTTTTGGCGATAAACAAGTTTATTTAGATCAAGAAGTTATGATCAATTAGTAAAATTTAGAGAATCATAGAAATTTGTATAATTTTAATAATAGATAAAATATATTTTGTGCACCCGGACCATGGTGCGGGGTGCAGTGGGGTATGATATCACGGGTACAGATTTGGTTACATCTTAGTTACACGAATCTACAGGATAAGTAGATTTTTTGTTATATCATATTATTTTTTTCGGTTCTTTTTCTTTTTTACTAATCAGTTTACTTTTTTTTAGAACTGACGTTTACTTGCTCTTTGGAGTCATTGTTTCGTTGGTATTGTCACAGTTTGGAGCCGTCATTTTGCTGGTATCGTCATTATTGTTTTGCTGTTGTCTTACTTTGGAGCCACATTTTCTCTAAAGGTTATTCTCTACTTCGCCTCTTCTTACTTTATTTCAATTCTCTTGTTCTAATCTTTTTTGTTCATCTTTGTTGTTTTTCACAGAGCAAGTAGACTGATAGGCATCACGGACTTGTTTAGTATTGGTACTGTTGTTCTTTGGAGCCATCGTTTTGCTGGTGCTATCGTTCTTTTGAATTGCTGTTTTATTGGTAACATCATATTTTGAAATACTACAAAATCAGTGGTTTGAGACTTGTTTTTCATTATTAATATGAGTCAAAATTAATTTATACTTTATTGCCTGCTCTTATACACTTCATTAAATCACAAGAACAACTTAGAAAATTTATATTAGATAGTAGAGATGATTGTTCTACAGAATTCTACGCCATCATTTCAGTTTTAGAGTCTCAAAAAACACATTACAAGGGGTTACATTAGAAGATTGTGTTTTTAGTGAAGAGTTCGAGGTACTGAATAATTGTAAAAATTTAGAGACGTTTCATATTTTGTATTATTATTAGATGCACTTAAGTCCTTTTGTCCAAATATTATATACCTCTACATTGCAGATATTGGACTTTCCACACAACTCCTAGAGCTTATTAGCAATTTACAAAAGCTTCAATTTCTCTCATTAGAGTACGCTTACCACAAACCAAAAGAAGAAAGAAAAATACGAGTTATGCAATTTGCTAAAATATTGCCATCAACTTTGCAATATCTTGATATAGCTCTTGGTATACCAGAAATTTTACTAGATTCATTTATTGAGATCTTTGCAATGCACCTTTAAAAAAACTGCTAATCAGTAGCGGTAACTTTAATAGTGAGAAAAATACTAAAGTGCTAATTAGATACTGCGCACGAATTAGAACTTTGAATTATGTGGATATAGTCAAATATTATTTATGATTTAGGTGAACTGGTGTTGCAATTTGAAATTGTGACATTAGAAGATTCGAACTTCTCGAGTAGTTTACCTCCGTAAATAGATATTCTCTTATTTAGTATAGATAACTTTGTATAATTTATTAAATATTAGTCAAAATTCATGTAAACTTGATGATTGACATGTAATTACCCTTTTTGTAAAATCTTCATAACATGTTAAAGTGTTAGCACGTATGCTTAAGGGTGTGGATTATAAACTTTCTCAATAGCACATCACCTTGCTAGGCTTAGTTGTACTATCACGTAGCGTGTTAGTAGCATGTTAAACAATACGTTAACGTGCCAAACAACATATAGCATGTTGTATATTAAATTCAAATGTATATAAACGAATGAATTTGACTTCAATAAAGAAATCAATCACGATCCAATACAATAGAATCCAACAGTAATACAATAACAATACAATAGAATACAAGTAGAAAAAAATAAAGAAAATAAGCTAGTATAATGCTAAAGAGACCTTTATTAGAGTAAATCAGAAACTTATTTCCTAGTAACTATTAGAGTTAAATTGGTAAACTGTCCCACCTTAATAGTTACACTGGTATGTCATGGTGCATCTTGCGAGTACCCTAGTCATGGCAAAAAAAGTCTGGGACTAATAAAAATCTTTAAGTTTATTTAGATTAGAGTTAGAGTTAGGAACAGGGTCAGGGTTAGAGAGTGCTATAGGTAAAATTACCTCTCCGACATTTTTTGATAGTGCACAGAAGGTTGCGATTTCTTCTAACTTTCTTTAGAGTGAACGTTTGTTTTAAATTTACCTGATCATGTTACATTACACCAAATTGGAAATCCTTATTGACTAATTTACCATGGCTAGGGTATTCGAATTAAAAATATACACAAAAATTGATCGATTCTGATCCAGCCGATCATTGTTCCGATGCATTCTGATGCATCCGAACCAGAATTTCGGACCCCGCACATGGTGCACCCGCACCAAAAATAAACGCCCTTAATAATAATATTATACAAACTTTTATGATTCTTTAAATTTTACTAATTGATCATAAATTCTTGATCTAAATAAACTTGTTCAGCACCAAAAATATATCATATCAGTATATTTTATTTTATTTTCCTTAAAATTTGTGTTAACGATGCTTAATTTTGAATTTTTGATGAAAATTTCCAAAATTAAGCATCTTTTCTTCAAATTTTAAGAAAAGTAAAATAAAATATGCTGATTTGATGTATTTTTTGGTGCTTAACAAGTTTAATTAGTGGAAGAAATTATGATCAATTAGTAAAATTTAGAGAATTATAGAAATTTGTGTGATTTTATTAATAAAATTATACAAATTTCTATAATTTTCTATATTTTACTAATTGATTCTAACTTTGTGATTTAGGTAAACATGTGCATATATTATGAACTGAACATGTTCATGAACCTTGAACTGAATCTGAACTGAACTTTTTTTAAGTTCAGGTTCAGGTTCATGTTCAATAATTTTAAGTTCAGGTTCAGTTCAGTATTGAACTTTTAGAGCAAGTTCAGGTTCAAGTTTAGGTCATTGAACCTGAACCTAAACCTCTATTGAACTGAACTATCTTTAGAACTCTAGTATAATATATACTATTTAAATTTTTTACTTTGATTAATTATTACTAATTATAAACCTGAACTCAATATATTTATAAACTTTTAAACTGAACCTGAATAAATACAAATATGCTCTAAAATTTAAAATTTCAAGTTCACGTTTACAAAATTTAATCCAAATTCAAATTTAATCTAAGTTCAGTTTAGTTTAAGTTTATAAAATATTAAACATAAACAAAAAATTTAATACTAGTTATGTATTATAATTAGTAAATTTAGTAAATAGAACAACAAGGACTACTAAAGTTAATACTTAACTAAAATATTTTCAAAAATCTATAGTATTTATTACTTGTTTAATAGCTGTTTTTGTCTTTTTTATTTTTATTTTTTATTTTTTTTGATAATAATATTTGACAAATAATAGAAGAATCACTTATATATTGACTATACTGTTTATTTTAATCATTCTAATAAATGAGTACTATTACAATTGCTGATTAACCTTATCAAAAATGATGCTTAAAAAAATTTCAATTATATAATAAATTGTATATACAAAATCTCAATTAAAATTTTATATAAATATAATTATTATTGAGCACTATTGCAACTACTTGCTAATTAGATTAAAAATAATATTTGAGAGCATCTATAATTCATGCTAGAATAAAGTTGTAAATTCTGTATAGTATACATTTTTTGTATACTTATATTTTTGCAAATCCAATCAATTTACTTGATTTTTCAAATAAAGTAATTTGATTAGATTTACACAAATGCAAGAATATAAAAAAATAAAACTGAATTTTATAGTAACAGGATTTACAGTACTATAAACAATTTTTTTATTATAATTTACTATAAAAAAAATATTATAAACTTACTAAAAATTGTGTTGCACAATATTTAGCTAAGGCTTATTAGTTGTATTAAAATTATATTTGCTATTTTCAAATATAAATTGTAAAAATTTGATTATAAAACTTATTTCTATTGTGATAATATATAGATGTAATTTTATTAGAATTATAGTTATAAATTCTATAATAATCTTCTTGAAAAAAATTTATTGTAAAGTCTATATATTTCAATTTTTAAAAAAATTTAAATTTGTAAATAAACTATTTTAATACTTTTTTGTATAACTTTTTGCTCAAAAATAGAGTATGGCTAAAGGCAGATGCGATCATATGTTTTTTGATTAAAATTAGTGTAAGGGTTAGTTAGGGGTTAGGGCTAGAGCTTGGTTTATAAGTAAAATTGTCTTTCTGACATTTTTGATTAATGCTCCTAGACAGGTATAGACATCGTTTTTGTATTTTCAGCATTTTTCACTTTTTTTCTTTGTTTTTGTCTCATCAGGCTGATCGTAAAGATCAAATTTTATGATTTGATTGGCTTTCTATCACGTGAATGCACCTGGCTTTAGACAACCCCCAAAAATAGTAGCGTATTTTGAAAATATACAATTTGTACTATAGTTATATATAAGTTATTGTCCTGAGCGAAGTAAAGGACCTTTAGTTTCTACATATCATGATACAAAAGTTAAATTTCTTGATGCATCACATATTAAAATACAAAAATACAATTTAGCATTTTCCGTCTGTCCACTTACATGATTTTTAATTGGCCAATTTATGAAATTAATAATAACTTTTGATCCACCAGTCCATTTTGGATAATTTAACTATCAAAATGTTCGTCTCGATAAGATAATTCTAACAAGTCCAAAATCATTAAAACCCAATCACAGAATCCCAAGATCATTTATCACTAAGTAAATTTATTTACTATTGAATAACTTTTGATTCACCAGGCTGTTTTGGGTGATTTAACTACCAAAATGTTTGTCTTAGTGAGACGATTCTAACAAGACCAAAATTATTAAATTTCAATCACAGGATCCAAAGATCAATAAAGATCTATTAATCATTTAATCAAATTGATTTTTATATATAAAGTCAATTTGATTAAATGATTAATAAATCTTTATCGATCTTTGGATCCTGTAATTGGAATTTAACAATTTTGGGCTTGTTAGAATCATCTTACTAAGACAAACATTTTGGTGGTTATATCATCCAAAACAGCCCAGTAGATCAAAAGTTATTCAATAGTAAAAAAATTTACTTAGTGATAAATGATTTTGGGATTCTGTAATTAGATTTTAACGATTTTGGGCTTGTTAGAATTGTCTCATTGAGATGAACATTTTGATAGTTAAATTATCCAAAACGGACTAGTGGATCAAAAATTATTGTTAATTCTATAAATAGAACATATATAAAATTTATAGTACAAGAAATAAAATTAAGTTTTAAACAACAATGCTATGCTTTTATCTAGTAAATAGCAAACTTTTTTAATTATTATATTTATATAAATATTTAGCTCCAGACCAACAATACTATGCATTTACCTAGTATATACTAGAATTAAGACCTGGGTGTAGCCAGTGTTGTATATTGGACATGTCCAAACTATATTTTTTGTCCAAAATCCAAGATTATCCAAAACTGTCCAAGCCTATATTCAAGGCTTAATAATTAATAAATTAATTTAATAAATATAATTATATATTTTTTTAGGTGCTAGATTCATTTTAAAAAAATTAAAATAGATAATTTTAATAAAATTTTAAGTAATTTTAATTTGAAATAATGTCCAAAATGTTTACAAAATGTTCAATGTACTTTACTAGGTGTAGCTACAAGCTAGTATTTTTAATTGTTTTTATTTTAGTTTTATTAGTTATTTATAGAATTGATTAAATAAATCTAATTTAGTTTCAAATAATTCTAATCTGGTTTATAAATTTGGTCTTGGTTTAAATAAACCTGGTTTTGGTTTAAATAATCTGGTTAGAGCAGTGACAGATATTACGTAATATTCTAGAGAGGGGGTACTGTTATATATATATTTTCATATATAATCATATATGACATGGGGGAGGGGGTAACTCCCTTGATAAAATGATATTTTATAGTTTGAATAAATCTAATTATAGTTCAAATGAATCTGGTTTTTAGTTCAAATAAACACAATCTTGGTTTAAATAAATCTGGTTTGGTTTAAATAAACCTGGTTTTGGTTCAAATAAACCTGGTATCAGTTCAAATCAACTTGGCTTGGTTCAAATGAACCTGGTCTTGGTTCAAATGAACCTGGTCTTGGTTCAAATATATCTATTCTTGGTTTATTTAAATTTGGGTTTGGTTTAAATAAACCTGGTAATAAACCTGGTTTTGGTTTAAATAAACCTAGTTTTAGTTCAAATAAACCTAGTTTTGGTTTAAATAAACCCTGTTTTGGTTTAAATTTACCTGATTTTGGTTTAAATAAATCCAATTTGGTTTATATATAAGTTTGAAAACTTTAAAAATTGGAGTTTAAAATTTTTAATTTTATAGAAATACACAATCTAAAATTAACATAAGCTGGAGTTTGAAAACTTTAAAAGTAAGAGTTTAAAATTTTTTAATTTTATAGAACTGCAAAATCTAAGAATAATATAAATTGGAGTTTAAAAATTTTTTTCTTTCTTTCTCTTTCTTTTTTTCTTTTTTTTTCTTACTTTCTCTTTTTTTTTCTTTTTTCTCTTCTCTTTTCTCTCTCATTTTTTTTCTTTCTATTTCTCCTTTTTTTTTTTTTCTTTTTTTTTCTCACGCTTTTTCTTTTTTCTTACTCTTTCTTACTCTCTCAAGAGTGATTGGATAGAAAAGGTAGTAGGTAAGAATTTTGAAAAAATTTTTTAAGGGTAGGTGGGTGGGAAAGTGAAGAGTGAGAATTTTAAAGAATTTTAATAGTCACAGAACATATTTATATAAAATGTTTTGCATTCTATTACTTATAAATTAAATGTGTTGAGTTACTTTAATTTTATATATTGGTCATCTCATATATTCTGGCAGTTCAATTGAATAAATTAAAGTTAGTATATAGTAAGTACTAATTTTTTTCTATTAACTAGCAATTAAAAATATATATATATATATTTTTTTTTTTTTTGTGTTAAAGTTCCCGCTTTGGGTGAGAGTTTATTTAATCAAGCCTGTGGATCAAGGGCGCCTCTTTGGGCGCACCCACAATTGAGTTACATTGAATGAGAGTACAACTAGCCACACGTACAACTTTTGGTTGTCTAATTTAAATAGTCCGCCCGAAGGTTCTACACTAGTTGCCATACCTACAACCCAACTAGGGTATTGCCTATTTAAACCCTCTGGTCCAACACTTTGCATGTCAATCCTACTTGTGATCACCGGTACAGCCTTCCGATACATTAGTCAGTCGAAGACAGTCCCGAATGCTACCTACATCCCCTTAGGACTAATTTATCCTCGCGGGTAAACTTGGTAGAGCAGTCCCTGTTCCACACAGGTATTACCTACACTTTGGTAACTTATGCACTCACCGAGGCAAGCAACTTGCAGTCAGGGGTACCTAACTGCTACCATTACCTACTTCTGCCCTTGTAAGGTTCACACCGACCCCAGTAGCCACCATTACTTTCCTACCGGTCCATCACCGGGTGCCCCAAACTTCCAAACCAGTTGGCCCGGAAGGGTTGATCTGCTCAGCATTAGGTGCTACTATGGTTTTTCTTCCCCTGGTACCTAATTCCAGAACATAGGTCCTTTTCCTCCGGTACGACTCCGGCGGCCAGGTTGGTGGACCCTCTCCTCCGAAGGTCATATAGTCCAGTTCTCCAGCTCCGGTTTCTGATATTCCGGTTCTGGTAGCACCGTTGAAGATCGTTGCTACCTTCTTACTCGGGACTTTCCAAATGGGTTTCCATTTCCCCAATTCCTTGGATTTGTCTGTGCACCGGACACAACTTCGCCCGAAAGCTCCCATTCGAGATGGTAACCAAGGACTACAGGTAATATACCCAACCGATCGACAGGAAACAGTTACCGTAACACAGGTCTATTTTTCCAAAGCGTCGCCAGTGGGATTTGAACCCTAAACCTGCCACTTGGGGGTGACAACTTACCAACTTCCCTAAGTCGCCACACCCCTAAAATATATATATATTATTTGAATGGCTAGACAATATATTTATAAAAAAATTTTATAATTTGTTGATTTAATAATGGTTGCAAGTTTTTACAACTTCTATTAGTTATCATAATCAACTAACATATAGGGTTCCGAAGTTCAGTTCAGTTCAATAGAGGTTCAGGTTCAGGTTCAATAAACCTGAACCTGAACCTGAACCTGCTCTAAAAGTTCAATACTGAACTGAACCTGAACTTAAAATTATTGAACATGAACCTGAACCTGAACTTAAAAAAAGTTCAGTTCAGGTTCAGTTCAAGGTTCATGAACATGTTCAGTTTCATAATATATGCACATGTTTACCTAAGTTACAATTAGTAAAATTTAGAGAATCATAGTATTTTGTATAATTTTATTAATAAATTTATTAAAAATATTGTTCTACATGAAATTTTACTAATTGATCATAACTACTTACACTAAGTAAACTTGTTCAGCACCAATAAATACATCAAATCGGCATATTGTATTTTACTTTTCTTAAAATTTGAAGAAAAGATGTTTAATCTTGAATTATTGATAAAATTTTCAAAAATTAAGCATATTTCTTCAAATTTTAAGAAAAGTAAAATAAAATATACCGATTTGATGTATTTTTTGGCGCTGAACAAGTTTACTTATTGCAAGAACTTAGGATCAATTAGTAAAATTTAGAGAATCATAGAAATTTGTATAATTTTATTAATAAAATTATACAAATTTCTATGATTCTCTAAATTTTACTAACTGATTTATACTTTTCACTCTAAGTAAACTTGTTCAGTGTCAAAAAAATACTTATATTTTTATTCAGACTCAAACTAGTTTGCAAAATTTGGACTAGCCCGACCAAACTTATGATTGAGTTTGAGTTTAGTATAAAGTTTTAAATAATAAAATTTAGAGTTTGAGTTTGGTCTGGACCACACCAAACCCAGACCCAAACCTAGAATTGCTAGTTCATATGAATGCCAGACTGAACCTGAACATGTTCATAAACTTATGAACTGAACCTGAACTGAACCTGAACCAGCTCTAAAAGTTCAATACTGAACCTAAACCTGAACATGTTTTAAAAAATGTTCAGGTTCAGGTTCAATACTGAACCTAAATCTGAACCTGAACCTGACCTAAGTTCAGTTCAGGTTCATAGGAACACTACTAACATATATGTAGATCTTGTATGCATGTATGTTGTTGTGATGATCATTAACAGGATTTGTAAAATCATTACTTGTTATATTAAATAAAATACGCATGCATGGATATTATGTATAATGATGTCAACAGAATTACATATAGCTAATCAAATCTAAATGCAATATATTAGCATATCGCGGGTTCGTATTATTTCACTGACAATCACTTCACTAACATAACATTTCACCGACAAATACTCACTGACAAGTTCATTTTACCGACAGTTTTTTCACTGAAGCTCATTTCACTGACAAGTTTTTTTTCAAAAAGCACACTAAATTTAGCCCTAATTCCACCTAACCCTAACCCTGACCTTAACGACAATGACCAGAATTACTTTGTCAGTAAAATGAGCTTTAGTGAAATAAACTGTCAGTAAAATGAACTTGTCAGTGAATAATTGTCAGTGAAATGTTATGTCGATGAAGTGATTGTCGATTAATTGATTGCCACCCACATACGCATATCGCATACTTGATGCATAGATTTATTCAAAATTTAATTGCAATTAATCTTTCAGCACCACTTTCTAAAATATGAAAGTTTGATAGTAAAAAATTATAAATATTTAATTTTTTATAAACTATATTTTGGTATGTAAATTCAAATATAGCATAAATTTTCTTTATGTGTATCCATAAATGAGGGTAAAAGACAGTTCGAGCCTTCAATTATATTCTGTTTCAGGTACTGTCCCTAATAGGATTCGGTAAACTTCGCCGAAAACTACTTATCCGACACCAATTTCGCTGACGGCCATTTCGATGACAGCCCGCTTTCCCAACAGCACATTTCCCCGACAACCCATTTCCCCGACAGCTTACTTCCCTGATCCACTTTCTCGACATCCCATTTGACTGACATTCTATTTCACATACACCCATTTCGCCAACAGCTATTAATAAAGCTTCACAAATAGATTAACTTTATATTATGTAAATGATTTTTGATTATCAATCATTTTGTTCATGTGATAGAAAATGATGGAAATTATTCAAATTATTATAGACTAAGAGAATGTCATTTTTGATTTGTTATATAGCCAAAAAAACTGTAATAAAAACGTGGAAAATTTTAAAATAAGATGATCATAATCGATCTATTGCTTTCTCTATGAATTAATAATCAGTTGTTATCTATTTATATATATGTTGTACGTCAGATTAAACCTTGCGTCAGATTGAATGGCTATAGTATTGCACAGTGTGGTCGGATTCTGTGTTGCCGGGAATTTCTAAATCAGGGGTAATTTCGAATAATTCTTATGGAAGAATTCCCATGTTTGTTTTCCATTGGTTGTACCGTTGATCCGTGTTTGATCTTTAGATGGGCGGAGTTTGAGGTACGTTAGTTTATTTGTGGAACTTTTGTGAATTTCAAATTCAAATATCGTGTTCTGGAATCTATGTGGTATTGTGTTGTCTTCGGATAATTCTAATATTGTTGGGTTTTCTCCAAATCTTTGGGCTATTATTTTTCTTTCAGTTTTATCAAATATGGATAAGTACTTGAATCCTTTATATGATTTTTCTATTGTTTGGATTTTGTGTTCAATTCTCCTAAGTGGTCTAATTAATTCTTGGATCTTTTTCTTATATTTGATCAAGGTTTGGATTTCGAGTGAAGATAATTTCCCAAAGTTTAATGCTAGTACAGGAAACTGTTCGTCTATGATTTCGGGCACTTCCTCTTCTGGTATTTCTATTTCTATATCGTTGAAAAAGTTGAAAGTTTCTCGGGTCCGTTGTGGTTGTTTTCCCATTTTAATTTTCATTCTTCTAATTTCTGTGCATTTATAGGTAGTTCTAATATATCTTGTTCGTAGGTTTTTATTTTTATATCTATTAATTCTATATTTTTTCCAAGTATCGGTATTAATTCATTTCGATGTTTTAACAGTTCTTCTATTTTGTATAGGTTCCATGGTTCTAAATTGTGTGGTTCTGTATGTTTTGGTGGTTCTTCTAAGGGTGTATGTAGATTGCTAAGGTTATTATATGACTTGCTTCCTTTTGTAAGCAGGATTCTGCTTTCCATTCTTCGGTTGAGTAGCATGTTTCCTCAAATATTTTCAGTAGTTTTTCGTTCTTTAATACTATTTCAGCTTCTTCAAAGCATTCTCTTATTACACATACATCTATATTTTCATTCTTTTCATGTATTGCTTTTCCTCCGGGTCCATTTAGTTTTAAATAAAAGTCTTTATTTGGGTTTATCCTTTGTGCTAATAATATACATATCTCATTTTCTATTTTTGTGAATAGTATTAGTTGTGTCATTTTTCGTTCTGGTAAAAATGATATTATTTCATTTTCATTATAAGGGCTGTTCCAATACTGAAATAGATTCTCGTTCCCAATATTGTTCATGGTATTTTTCAAGTTCTTCGTAGGTTTCTACTATTACGTATTGGTTTGCTATCCAAATTCCTACTTGCTTTTCATATAGTTCTTCAAGGAATTTTATATAGGAGCTTTGTAAGCGTTCCTGTTTTTCTTTTTCTGGTTGTGCCTTATAGTATGGGCTATAGGTTTGCTCTTGGTATTCTATTGTTAAGTTGATCCTTCTGATTGTGTCTACTATCTCCCAGTATTCTTCGTTTTCGTAGCAATTATGTATACTGAGTGTTTCGTTATTTTTAGATTCGTATCGTAGTGCTAGTTCAAATAATTCTGCCTTTAGATCCAATTTTGGTTTTTCTAGGTTTTTATATAGAGCCTCTATGGGTTCTTTTCTTTTGTTCTTTTTGATATATTTAGTTTCTCCTAAATCTTCTGGTTTTACAAGGAATAAATGATATTGTTCAAATAAATATTCTGGTCTAATATATTTTAGTTTTAGTTTTATTCTTCTTGTTATTGCTAAGTGACTGAAGTATTGTGGTCTATAATTACTGGTTGATTCGGATTGAGAGTTGTAATTCATTTGTATTTTTGTATGGGTCTGTTTTTATCCAATAAACTTTTCAATAGTGCTCTCGATTTTTTGATGAAATTGGTCTCCTTTAATGCTTAGGATAATATTTTCTATTATATCTGCATATGATTTATTCGCAGCAACTATTCCTATCTTGTGTCCTAAATAGAGTTGGTAAACCTGTTCTTGTAATTTAAAGATATTTCTTGCTATTGTTAATTTATTCCAGGTGCGATTATCTGAGTAGCAATTGTAGATATTTAATTCTCCTACTGTATCGTAGGTTTCTTTTCTTTTAATAAGATATTGTCCTATATTATTAATTATTATAGAGTGTAAATAGTCAAGCTTTTTGTAT
>QKWP01000339.1:0-26612 GCA_003550325.1 Gigaspora rosea
TATTGACAATAAATACTATTCTATACTTATTTGGAAAAAGACCCAATCCAATTTTTACTCTAGCCATAATACAGATCATATGTTAGAAATTTTTAACATTATAGCAAATTAGCGACTATAGTTTTTATATTTAATTTATTTAATTTATTCAAACTCAAACAAGTTTACAAACTTCGGACCAAACTCAAATCAAATTTATAACCAAGTTTGAGTTTGGGTTCAAATTAGGCTATGTAAATTTGGCTTAGTTTGAGTTTGAAAATTGGTAAAATTTTTTGTTTGAGTTTGGGTTTGGATTGATGTTTGATCAAACTAGTTTGACATCAAACCAAACCTGCGGTCCCTAGCATCAACTTTTTACAGTGATGAGATTTTGATATAGCTCTACAAAGTTACTGGTCAGATTTTTTTTTTAAAACCTCTTAGATAAGAAGTTATAGCCATTTAAACAAGTGAAACACTATTAAAATACTATTGAGTATAGGCTTCTAGCACCATAGTGTCTTTGATAAAATTTCAAGTTCTGTTTTATCCTTTTTTATTTTTTTTGTGACCTAGTGTAATAAAGTACCTTCAATAAAGTTATTAACAAGAAGCACAGGACATATTTATCATTTACTATTGGCTTACCATTAGAATAAAATCTAAATTTTCTAAAAATTTGTTATTATTCTTTTGAATATTATTCAATTTATTAAAAGTAATTTATTTTTATCTTGGATATAAGTTTTTTAAAGATATATCTTTTTTTTGGACATTATTCAGCTATTTTTTTCTAAAAAGTTGGTATTATTCTTTTTATATTGTCCAATTTATTAGAGAAATTTGTTTTTGTTTTGAATATATGTTTCCTAAAGATTCATCACTATTTTTTGAATATTAATTAAGTTGTCCAATTGATTAAGAAAAATCTATTTAGGATCAAAGTTTTCTAAAGATTTATTACTATTTTTTAATTAATAGGAATCTATTAGGAATTTGAGCTTTCTTTTTCATTACATTTGACTTTAATTTTTTTCTGATTGTATAATTGAATTAGTAGATTACATATTTACTATACAGAAATGATATAATCAATTATCATACTCTGTAATTATGTTTTCTAAAAGAACTTGAAATCATTATTATTGGTTTTCCAATCTAATTTGGTTTATCAAGAAAAAACAATATTAGTAATATACCATCTTTTATTTTAGTAAAGCATATAGCTGATTTTTTTTATAGAACTAACCAACCTTTAGCAACAGCTATTGATAGAGTAAATTGTTTTTTTAATAACAAAAGGGTACTGATATTTACACCATGGTTTTTGCTATTTGCACCATGGATTTTGTGTAACAGTAGATCATCAATCAACCTTTTCTATTCACACCATAGTAATATAAGTTGCACCAATAAAAACTCGCCTTTTTTTGTAGATTAATAGTTATTCACGCCGTTAATGTCGAGTAACGTTACACAAGTCTTGTTTTGGTTACTTAATCTAGTAGACCTGCTAACCTAATTTTATAATACGGGCCAACCCTAACCCTAATTTTATAATGCGGGCCAACCCTTACCCTAATGTTTTAAGGCCTTAAAAAATTAGGGTAAGGGTTGGCCCACATTATAAAATTAGGGTTAGGGTTGGCCCGCATTATAAAATTAGGTTAGCAGGTCTACTAGATTAAGTAACCAAAACAAGACTTGTGTAACGTTACTCGACATTAACGGCGTGAATAACTATTAATCTACAAAAAAAGGCGAGTTTTTATTGGTGCAACTTATATTACTATGGTGTAAATAGAAAATGTTGATTGATGATCTACTGTTACACAAAATCCATGGTGCAAATAGCAAAAACCATGGTATAAATAGCAGTACCCTAAAAAAATTGTTGAAATTGCTGAAATTTTTTAATAATTTAAGCATTTTTTAAATTAATTGACGATTCATGAAAGAAGAACAATTTGTATTAATAAAATACATAACACTTAATATAAATTACATATAAAATACAAAAATCAGCATTCCTGACTATATTAAGTTAATTTTTTATTAAGTTAACATCTTGTAGACTTCTAATAAAATTTGTAGAGCTAGTTTTTGTGATTCTAATAATAGCTAGATTAGTAAAATTAGTTAGATAAATAAAAAGTTACAAGCAATTAAATTCAAAAAATTTTATAAAACTATAGAAAACATAATTCCTGTATTAATATATTTATTATATTTTATTATAAAAATCTCCCTCAGTTAAAATTCTTCTTTTATCGTGAATTGTCAATTAAATAAATTAAATAAAATAGTTGTCTTATAGTTGTTTATATTAAATATTGAAATCTTATATTATTAATATTAAAATATTAAAATATTATAGTTCTTTATATTAAAATATTGAAGCCTTAAAGTTGGTTCATATTAAAATATTGAAGCCTTAAAGTTGGTTCATATTAAAATATTGAAAACTTATAGTTGTTCATATTAAATATTAAAAACTTATAGTTGTTCATATTAAAATATTGAAAACTTATAGTTGTTCATATTAAAATTATTTCAAATTATAAAAACAAAGTTAGAGTACCTGAATAAGCAACCTGGAGTAGTTATCAAATCCAAACATCCAGTACTTCTTCTAAGTTAGAAGAGAGTCAACTAGGAGTTACCCACCCTTTGCAAATAAAAAAGCAAACCACCTATTTCTTTAGAACTCATTAGATCAAGTATGTTTTTTACTTTTTGCAAAAATTGACATGACCAATAGGTGTCTAGTTTGTGCCAATTATTAGTTTGACAAGATAAGAATTATATTTAAATTATGGCTGAAGTATAATAAAATTTTTTCTTATTGTTAGATAAAAAAGTTGGTTAAAAATTGAATAATGTTCAGCTATAAAAGATTTACTGATCCCATATTCCAAATATTTTTTTATAGTTAGTCAAAAAAAAAGTTTGTATGTGTTTTATTTAAAATGATGATAACTTGACCAATAAATTGATTAGACAAAAACAATACAGCCAAGTTGAATATAAATAACTATCTAGTATTACAAATCCAACTATGAATATAGACTATGTATACAATATTAATGTTCCTAGCAACTTAGGTAGCTCTTTTAGAAAAATTGTTCAACTCCTGTAACAATCAAAATTTAGGATTAGGTGTAATGTGATAGGATCAATTTACAATATGCACTTAGAGAAAAGTGCATTTATAGAGGTCATATATATATTTTTGGGCCAGAATTTGTGCGTGCATTTAAAAAGGGTGCACTTATGAAGGTTTAACTATATTTTTATTTTTATTTGAGATATTTTTCAATAATATTTGGATTAATATATGGTATTACTAATTTTAGGTCAAGATTTTAGTTAACTGTAATGCTCATTATAACAATGCATCAATTGTTCTAGAAATGCAAGAATTTTTTGTTGAAGTGTGTTATTTTTTCACACCAATATGATAATTAATAATCGATATTAGCATATGTGCAGTGAGTCTACCTTTTTAAACATGGAATATTAAAATTCTACAACCTTGGCTCATTCGAAGTAATCAATGTTAATACCATTAATAGAAATATTAGATTTCTGAAATTGTCTAACAATGAAATATATATTATCGATAAAGAAAATCAAATAAAGTTTCGCTAGCTTACATTAAAAAGAGGAAAAAATGCTTAAACTTATCTGGCATTTTTTTGATTAATTCTATATTATTTCCATTATATTAGCTTTTTTTCTTATGATAAAGAAAAAATTTTACATTAATATAGAGACTTGTTATTGCCACCCCTACCCCGGAATCCGGACCACTTCTGATCTAAATCATGTGACCCAAACCACAAAACAAGATCACATGACCAATAAAATTTGTCTCAAAGATGTTTAGTTACACAAAATTGTGGTGCATAGTTTGTGTAACCTTTTTATCCAATCAATTTATAGACTGGGATCCTAGGTCCAGTAAGGGTCTATATAGAATTTTATTAATAAAATTCTACAAATTCTTAAAATTCACAAATTCTTATTAATTAACTCTAATTTAATGCACTAAGTAAACTAGTTTAGCACCTAAAAATACACCAAATCGGCAATGTTGTTTTTATTTTACTTGAAATTTGGAGAACAGATGCATAATTTTGGATTTTTGATCAAAAAAAGTCAAATTTAAGCATCTTTTCTACAAATTTCAAGTAAAATAAAAACAACACAGCTAATTTAGTGTATTTTTAGGTGCTGAACAAGTTTACTTAGTGCATTAAATTAGAGTTAATTAATAAGAATTTGTGAATTTTAAGAATTTGTAGAATTTTATTAATAAAATTTTATATAGACCCATACCGGACCTAGAATCCCGGTCTATAAATTGATTGGATAAAAAGGTTACACAAACTATGCACCACAATTTTGTATAACTAAATATCTTTGAGACAAATTTTATTGGTCATGTGACCTTGTTTTGTGGCTTGGGTCACATGATTTAGATCGGAAGTGGTCTGGAAAGGCCAAAAGTATCCGGATTCCGGGGTAGGGGGTGGCATTAACAAAAGTGGGGGGTGGCAATAACAAGTTTCTTAATATATTGTTATTGGGAGAATCGTACAATCCTTTACTTTACGATACAAGAGATGACAAGAAGGCGACTCACCAGAGGCGTAACTTGGTGATTTAACACGATTTATTATAAATACAAGAGGATACAGGAAAAATCTGACTTTTAATTATATATGAAGTCCAGATATAAGATAATCCGAAGATTACTGACTCGAATAAGAACCCAAAAACAACCTTCTTTTATACTTTACAAAATGTTATAGGAATCTCTAATCTAAAACTATAGAACATTATGGGAACTATGAGACTAAAATCATACGATATCCTATCTACGACGCTATCACAATATGCGTATATTGTATTGTTCCTAAATCATTCCACTGAGGCTAAGCCCCGAGCATACATGATCGATTATGCATGATTAATTATATGCAGGATCGGTTCATACCGATTGTCATATGAAATGTGGCGCAGTATACGGATTAATGATCATCCATTATTGAAGATGTCACGTTTACCCCGTGACAATATATTCCATTTTAATTCTATATCTAAGTATAAAAAATTTTGCCTATAAAAAATTCTGCAAAAAATATTCTAAGTATATTCCATTTTATTTCCATATTTAAATGCAAGAGAACATTATATAAATGATTAATAGATAATATTATGGAAAAATCCAGATAGAGTAATTGTCTAGTTGCTATTCTTTATATATATATGGAAATTTTAAGGAGCTATAATCAAATTTATGGAAATATAATAGACATATTCCGGAGTTCATTTTTTATAGAGTTGAGGCCAGCAAGTTGTGAGGAATCATAATACGGTGACCTAGAACTAGGCAAATGCACAGCATTGTATGCCCGGAGCCAATATTTAATATGTTATATTTAACATCAATACAAATTGATTACGTATCTTATATTGGTTTGTCGATCAGTTGAATGTGATTGGTTGTATGTCACATGATGTGGCTGGACAGACAAACATTTGCTGATCAAACCCTTTCGTAAAAATAGAGAGTCCTCCGCTTCGCTCCGGACTAATAAGGTTTAAGGAATCGAAGTACGGCATTTGAATCAAGACGGGTGTGTGGAATCATGACACAAGTTTGAATTGGAACGCTATGTTAGAAATCAGAGTACTGGTGAAATTGTCAGGTGTCATTTACATAACCAACTATTGAAGGAATAAAATACAGTAAGGAATTTTCAAACTAAGACACTTCCAATGAGATTCTGGTTGATTAGAAAAAAAGAAACAAGATAGGCAATTACGGTCATATTGTAATTCATACATGTAAATTTATATAAATGCGGGGACCTGGTTTAGAAGGGCCCGGCATCAAAGTTGATAAATAAAATTGACGTCAAATGACATCCCCAGATAATTGCTATCTTGGGGTTTAAAAAAAAAAAAAAATCGGCTTGAATAGATTTAGGCTTATTTACATCAATAGTTACATCTCAATTGTGCTTTATTTTATAACCCGATTTTTTATATAGGACGTAACTAAGATAAGTCTACATCTATCATTTACTGTACGTGGTTATGGTTGATTTGGTACTAGCGTAATTAAACAAACTGTTAATGTGATGACAGTCTTGCTCATCGATATATTAGTCTTAACATTTTGATCGCGGATTGTATAACCAATCAAAGCGTTAATTTATAGTTATTGTATGGGTTGTAGTTAGTGTTTCGATCCTATTCTTTAAGGGCCATCCGGATTTTAAAAATCATCCTGCATTATACCGATCTGCTCATCTATACCATACTAATCAGCTATAATTTCGGTATAAAGATAACCAGAAGGGGTGTAAAATATCCGTATTCCATTCATTCCATGCTGATCTGCTGTAACTGCTGTAACCTCTCAATATTTGTTGATTCATGATTTACCGTAAAAAAATTTGTTACAAATCGACATACAATACTGTCGTGATTAAACAATTGTTAATACCCGTAGTCATGCTTGCATAACGGAGTATGGTTAACCGCCATCTAAAATGGTCAGCAAATCTTGCTTTTGATTGGGCGTATGATTTCACATGTTTATGGGCTGTGCTAGTGTAATATGCTGTTGTTATTGTACTTTAAACTTTGAGATAGCCGTAATATCATATGATGAAACGATCAGGTGAGAATGTCACGTCATTTCTGAATTTACGTCGATTTTGGCTGTACTAGTGTAACATACTGTTATTGTTTGTATTCGTGTTACTTTGAGATAATCGTAATATCATATTGAATTGGCACGTGTTATTTCTCGATCTTAGGTCAATTCGTGATGCAGACATGAGATCACGGTAATTACGTATTATATAATTTATTAATAATGACATTAAAAATTGCGCATTTTATCAATGACAATAAGAATAATCACATTGATATTTGCATTGATCTTTTTCATTGATATTTATAGATAATTCTTGATTGTTCATGTTTCTTTTTTTTTTATTCATTATATTCAGATCGATCTTTATCGCCTTGTATTACATATTTTCTTTTTCAATACTTTGTTGATTCGCAAGAATATGGCTTCGTGACTCGTGAAATTCGTTATAATGAATGTCTAATATACTAAAAAAAAATTCAGACCTTAAGGTTCTTTGTATTGGCGTAACAGCCTAAACAAGATAGGAATAACTTGTGAATGCAAGTTTGCTATGTCGAAAATTTTACGAAATAATCTGTGCTACCCACCATGCTAAGCATGGGGCCATGAAAAAGCGTGGAAAAAGGTAAGTTTATAAAAAAAAATTGTGTAATTATCTTATTAGATTTGGGTTAGACAAAACACCCGACCAGATTCCTGCCGTCGCCGAAATACAAGCATATTAATTCATTTTATTCGCTTTTTATTTATTATAATTTTTTTTTTAATTTTTTAATTTTTTTTTACTTTATTATTATTATTATTATTATTATTTCTAAATTTTTTTTTCGCTTGCTTTTTTTTTTAATAATTGTTAAAATGGATACTGATTCTAAAATAACAATTCAGAACCGACATAAATTCTGAAATGACGCGGAACAAGAATACATAAACTACTTTTTGTCATTAATAACAGATCGCCTTAAGATTAATTCGATTTTATTGAATTTTTTATTTAATATTTATTTAATAATATCAGGTTCATTCGGTTTTGATCAACTCACAAATAATTACTTCATAGAAAACTTAATTCTCAGAGAATTAATTTCAGACAAAGTTATATTGCAATCGAATAATTCACGGTCATAAAAGTTATTTCACCAAAGCTAATTCGCAGGCAAATTAATCTAGTCATTATCTTTAGAATTAAGTATATGTTTAATATTGAAATTTATAAAAAAAATTGTCGGTACAATATATTGAATCAATCGTTTGTAAAATAACCTTGTCTGTAAAATAATTATCTACGAACTAAGTTTTCATCAAGCATTTGTCTGTGAAATAATACGGATGTAGATTCATTATTTATTATGTGTTGATTATTTATTTTTATTTCAAAGAATCAACAATATAATTTAGTCCACAATAATAATGAGGCTTTAACCTTCGAAAATTAATTTATTACAATATTAATTATATTATAGTTAATGGATGCATAGCAACCAATAACGGTTTTATTCGGCAGGCGAAAGACCGAAGGATTACAGGGTGATTGTTTTTTACATGAAAATTAAAAAAACATCTGACTTTGAATTTAATGTGCTAACCTGAACCATGAAGGGCTCAGGTTGCGAGCGCATTAAATTCGAAGTCAGATGTGCTGTTATTGGATGCGATACATCCAATAACGGGTCTATTATCCTTAATCCGAAATATTACGGATCTATCCGGTTAAAATTAACGGATACGTGTAATTGGGTTATTCAATATACCCATATAATAACTATTTTATTGCACAGTGTCTGACGTAATAATCCCGTGCCAATAAGTAAATGAAAAAAGCACGGGTTGTCATAAGACCCGTGCAATAATTCATATGATAATAACTTTTATATTACGGAAGCAAATTTGCAAATTCATGTTTCACGATTTTAAATGAGTTGTTTAATGGCGGCGTTAAAAAAATAATAGATAAGAGCGTTAAAATTAAAATCTTCATGTGATCATCTCTCGAATTACCACTCCAATGAGAATCCGCCCATATGTATAAAAATTTAATCCCAACCAATCAAATTTCATTGAGGATGTATCAGCGTGACCAGGCATCATTTTATAATATTACACCTACAACCTGTAATACTGTAGTTTTACACAGGATGACATGGCTATTCTGAAATCTTATTTGCGCTTATGCAAATAGAACCTAATATATAACTGATTTATGACAACGCTCTTTATATCATTATCGGGGCATAAACTTTTATTATTTGTTTTTTTTTTCACTGAACTATTATCGAACACAATGGTAAGAAACAAAATTTGACATGGTAACTTATACAGTAGCAACAATATACAATAAATGTATAATATATGTGACAAAACACTCTAAGCAAGTCATTAATCTACACATAAATTAATATTAAACGCCGAATTAAAATACGTAACTGATAACCATGATATACATTATAGTATTAAAGCAAGATTTTTTAAAGGATTATGAATCTATGTACACGCAAGTTAAATTCACATGGTAAACAAAATCTTGTCAATTTAAAATATACTATAAACAGAAAAAAAAGTGATAACGATAATAACTTCTAAAATACGAAAAAATATAGTGCACCAAAAAGTTGAACGGGCCCATTCCTCATATAATTCATATGATCGTACTAGTATTATGATACCTTATCGTTACAATAAAAATTTAATGATAATCGTAGCCACATATGCAGTTATTTTTTATTAAAATAAGAAAATTGAACATTCCATAATATGAATATATAGGATAACGATTTTCACATATCCGAGAAATTATTTAAATCATTCTAGATCTTAAAAGAAAAAAATTTTTATAGTATGAGGTATAATATTTGGATTTTGGTGAAAATTATTTATTAGGCAGTCATTTAGTACTCAGTCATTTCGAAATTCATTTGTATTGATAAAGATCTGTGCTTTTTTAACTTCAACCCTCACATTCTTGAACATATCCATTTTTTAATTATCGGTTTACAATTTTACACGATGAATATATATACTCTTATAATTTGGCTTTTATTTACCATCTTCATCATAGATTCTACTCCTATTACTTCAAAATCCAATTCTATCTCTCTTAAAAAAGTTGCGCCTAAACATTCATTGAAAGAAGTTCATCAATTTTATAAAGATTACTTTGCGCTTAAATATAAAAATATCTATGTTACTGATCAAGATAAACTCGCATCTGCTAAAATAAGACTGTCTGAAAGCGAAAACCTTACAATATCAAATATTTTAGGATACTATGGGGAAATCACTATAGGTAATCAAGCATTTAACACACTTTTCGACTTAGGAAGCTCTGATCTTTGGGTTAGTTTTTTTAATTTTAGCAACAAAATTATAGCATATCTTACATTTAAATTATTTTAAAAATTAGATTCCTTCCCAGAATTGTACTCAAACTTCTTGCAGTATCCATAAACGATTCAATGAAAGTTTATCAAAGACATTTATTCCCATAGGTATGCCTTTCTCTATAGTTTACCAAGCTGGTGATGTTTATGGCATTACAGGAAAAGATAACGTTTTAGTAGGCGGGATAGAATCTGTAGGTCAAACATTTGGTCTTGTACAGAGAGAAGAAGCAAGTGTATTGTTAAAATCAGAATATGATGGCATCTTTGGCATGAGTTTCGATGATATTAATGACATGAATACCACTACTCCTTTTTCAAGTATGGTTGAACAAAAAGCTGTTACGAATCCATACTTTGGCTTATATCTTCAACGATCAAATGATACTGGTCATGTGGGAGAGTTATCTTTTGGTAACATTGATACGACTAAGTTCACTGGAAATCTTAATTATAATAATGTATCTACCATTCACGGTAAATATCAGTATTGGATTCTCGATGTAAATGATATTTCTATAAATGGCAATAAACTTAACTTTAGTAACAGACAAGCCATATTTGATACTGGAAGTAATATGGTATTTATGCCATCTGAAGATGCTGCAACCTATCATCAATTCATTGATGGATCCTCAACTGATGATGGTACTTATACCGTGCCATGTGATTTAACAGATCAGGTAGCATATATATTTGGTGGTATTAGTTATAATATCGATCAATCTGATCTGGTCACGGGCAACGACGGAGTCGTCTGTTATTCTTCTGTTCAATCTGGAGTTGATGATATGTGGCTTATTGGTGATGTATTTTTAAGAAATGTTTATTCTGTATATAATATAAAAGAATTTACTATTGGACTTGCACCCATATCTAAATAAAATATTAGTATCATAAACAATATATATTTTATATCTAAAAATTTGTAATATTTTAATAGCAATTTGTATTAATTAAACATTTATATTTAAATAAAAATTTCAATTTTATTTATAATAAGTACCGGTAATATTTTTTAAGTTTATATGTAATAACAAATTGACATATCATGAACACAAATGCTTAATTTATATTGTCTAATACCTTTCAAATTATTTCATTCACTTTAATCATTCTTGTGTATAAGCGCATTTATTAATCAATGGCATTAAAAACAACTAAGTTCACAAATCGCAAGCATATACTTAATTCTTATTACTAATTTTCTTTAATTCATTTCATTCCCATTCTGCTTGTAGGCATATAGAACATTTATTATTCAATAGATCAATGCAGCAAAACAATTTCACAATCATGAACATAAATCCTTAGCTCCATTAGCTAATACCATTCAATTTATTTCATTTGCATTAATGATTCTATTCTGCTTGTGAGAATATAAGAGAATATTAATCAGAAGAATTAAAAACAGAAAATTGCTCATAATAAGGATGCTGGTGAAATAAAATTTAGAGCAATGCAATAGTTACACCACTATTGGTGAAACTGGTGTTGAATTGGTAAATTGGTGAAATTAATTTCACAAGCATCTCTCTCTCACAATCATGAATATAAATACTTAATTCTCATTACCTTAAGTTCCTGTTGTTATACCTGTGTGCTGATACTTTGCCATTTAAAGATTCTATTTCTCAATATTGATATAGCAATAATGAGTTAAGCAATTGAAATTAATAAATTTGCTTTCCTGGTTAAAATATTGTAAACTAGTCACTCCTGATCAAGTAACTAAGTTTGAAGAAATGAATATATCAAATTCATAAATAATATATATATTTTTAAAACACTATTATTAATTATTATATTAAGCTTATGTCTGTTTACATACGTATATACGTACAACAATGTAAACTCATAACTATCCTATCTTACTATATTAAAATCTAGAATTTTATGCAACGTCGACTATTAGTGTGAGGAGTCGCGAAATTTATTATCAGTTATGCACAATTACTAAATCCGATAAGCAAACTTGAAATCCGATAATAAGGTTTCTCTTTGCTGCATTCATTAGTCATTCATTTCTTCTCATATAGCCGGCGTTTAACGACGGGTCCTAATGCCTAGTATATGCTTAAATTAACACATTTTATTAATCATATATTATCGATTAAGTTTCAGTAAATTATTTTGATAATAATGTAAATTACAAGAATCTAATACATAAGCTCTCAGTCCTATGAAACGCCGGCGGCTTAGTATAACACCTGATCATACTGGTCCTACACGGAACAACGTACTACGCAGCTATCCTAATTTATTAAAACGTTACCTATTTTTAAGTATATAAAATCTATATTTGTTCAGCATGATGCATATATGGCGTTTGGATTAAGTATTTTTTATAAAACAATTGTGGTTTCACTAGGGTAGTTAATATAAATTGGTTTCATTTAATTTTTATTAATTATTACTTTCGGATTGAGAAAGCAGCCAGTTTAATTATACAATAGCATAGCCCCCAGTAGTAAAAATTATAACCTGATCACAAAAAATTTTACGAGTAACAATGGCATCACGAGGATATTAACAACAATACTTTAACGAATTTAAGAAGCAGGATGAAAACAGATGATTAAGGTAACCAATTTCTAATGTTCAAAAGAAAGATAAGCAATATCTGAAATTACTTCACGAATGTAATACTTCAATAAATATGTATTTAAAGGAATGTTAACTTAGTATAAAGAAATTCGGTCGTGTTTATTTACTACTTGGAAAACTAAGCACCATTTTCCAGGAATGAAAATGCTTTTTTTTTTACAAAATTAGAGAAGACATTTTATATTCTTTCTCTTATGCCTTACACGATAAACATACCCAACTCTACAATAACACGTTAAATACTTCAATGATAAATACATGACACGAATTCAATAAAAAAAGATATAAAATATAAGAAATCCATATACTTTGTATAATATCAATGAATAAAAATGATTTAGCAAATTTACATGATATAAATGAGTTTAATTTCTCATAAAAAAAAAAGAATATAAATCTTGTAGTGATAGTAATCTTGATTTATTCGGCTGATTCGGCTGATACAGAGGCAGTATCTTCTTCGAATGTTTTGCAGCAGAACCCTCCAGGAATTGGATTTGCTTCGCTGTTAGGCAGGACGGAAAGCGCAATTAATAAGATAATAAATACAAAGGCAAAACGCTTCATGATGTCAGTGAAGAAAATTCGTATTAGAGCTTTTTCTGCGTCTGGTTATAATAATTGTGATATATATATATATATATATATATTTTTGTGAGTATAGTTATTGAATGACTTTTTGTTTTAAAACACTGTCTTTTTATAAGAAAAAAAAATTGTATGATTTCTTTAAATATCTTTATTTTCATGCAATTAATGGAAAAAAAGGAAAAAGCTAATCTTGATTGGTAGCTATAATGAAAAGTTATTATGTAAATTATGTAATTTAGAATACCAATCGGAATCCCGGTCAAGGGGAAAAAAATAAAACAAAATTGGACTGTAAATATTGTATTCTCACCCATACTATACTGATTTGCGAAAATCGATATATTTGCTTAACTAATTACGCATTACCTTAGGTTACACGACTTAAATATGCAGTTTTTGAATCAGATTTCAACGATCAGGATATTTCAAAATAATCGTTCGTTTGTCAAAAATCGCTCATTTCTCAAAAATCTATATAGATAAACATCTTTAGTGCTCCAATAATAGTTTACTTGAACAATTTTACTATATATCTATCTAATCTCTAACCTTGTTATAACTACTAATGATAACATCTATGTGAATCTTTAAAATATTTGCTTATTCGCAGGATCTGCATAACCGGGCACAGATTCAAGAATTGCTCTAAATATGAACACGCGCATAATTAGTTGCACCGATATCCAATAAGTGTTCCCTTTATAAGATTATAAAACGAAAAATTTAGTTAGATAAGTACGTACTAAGTAGTCTTTCAATCCTAGGTTTGTGAGCTTTAACGCTTTTGTTTTACCGTATTCGAAATAAGTAATTTGATGTGAGAAAACATATTACATATATATGAGTGCCGCAAAGAGAACCCCTGCAAATCTTACTATTAAGATTTGCAGGTTTTCTCTTGGCGGCACTCATATGCAGTATAACGATACAGTGTTGGTATGTTTGAGAATGTCGTAATGATTGTATGTGAATTCCAAAATTGCGAGAAATAAAGGGATTGGTGTACTCACTCAGGACTATAGTTTATAAAAGTTTTAGCTTGCGTTGTTCGCATGATTAAACTTACATAAAAATATGATGTGATTTTCATGAAGATTGCATAAATTACGGAAAAGCATTACGTAAATTACGTAGATCCGGTATCTGGTATGAAGTGCCCAAGACTATTAATATCACCATACTGGCCTCGCAATTTAGAATACCAATCGGCATCCCCGATCAAGGGAAAAAAATGAAAAAAATTGGCCTGTACAATATTGATCTGCTCACCCATATTATACTGATTTGGGAAAATCGGATATTTGTGTGTAACTAGTTACACTCTGTATTTAAATCGCAAATCGCATGACCGTAGGCCACACGGACTAAATATGAACACGCGCATAATTAGTTGCGTTGATATCCCATATAGGGTTGTTAATCGGACCGGACCGGACGGTCCTTCGGTCTGTAGGTCCTAATAGTAAATATCAAATAAACTAAATATTATCATGATAATACGCATTTTGAACCAACTATAAATGTTGTTTTTGGTTAAAATTCAATTACAAACTCCTTAGTTTGTTAAACAAGATTAAACCACGTTTAATGTATAATGAGAACAGGCTGTTGTTAACGTTAATAAAATAGAGAAATTTATTAATGACAGCAACGACGTGATCAGTTGATTTACAATTTGCACTGTATTCGTGCGAAATAACGCCTATGGGAATTATTTTGGAACACGAGTTTGAAACAAGCTGATGATTAATTTAGCCGAGGATTTTCAATGATAAAAATTATAATTTGCATTCGACTAAAATAACTATTAGCTTGCCTCAAACTCGTGTTTAAAACAACGCCTATATGCAAATACAAGAATTATGTCTACTAGTTGTTCCATGTGAACAATTATTTGGTTTAACTGGATTAACAGTTACTAAATCACGAAATTCTCTTGATAATGAAACAGTTCCGGCTGTTTTGTGTTTAAAATCTTGGTTTACTGAAGACTTACTATTCTAAATTTTAATTTTACAAAATTTTTTTTTTCTGCTAGCAGGTTTTTTTTTATATACGTATATAATTTTATGCTTATAAAATACGTATAAAACTTTTATACTTTAACATTTTACCGATTAAAAATTTTTTTTGATTTTAACTTGGAAATAACCCGATACTAGTAGTATACTTTATTTTTTATAGTTTTTTTTTATTAAATATGTTAGGCTTATAAATTTTAGTATTTGACAGACATGTAAATGCTAACAATATTATATTAATAAATATTTTTTTTTCTATGCAAGTACCATCTAATCATTTTGTTAATTTACTTTAATATTTTCATATATTAAGACAATTCTTGTCTTGAATCAGTACAAGATTGAACATTTGGCGTGCCCAATTATGATTATATTATTAGGTGGTTAAAAGTGACAAAATATCTTCTTAACTGAGTTTAACTATAATGTTCATATTTACGAAGTTAATTAAATGATGTTATTTTGTTATATTAATATACTACCGGTATATTATTTTCTAATCCATAATTTATGTATGACTAAAATTATCAAACGTATTAATTATTGCACTCATATCATATGAGCAAATATTATAAATTTGAAAAGCTTATTGTAAAAGTATTGAAATCTTTATACTGACAAACTTAATTTCATCGTTATAGCAAAAAAGTATTATATTGATCATCGGTCCGTCCGGTCTAGCTCTATTCGGTCCTATTCGGTGCTGGACCGCAGTCCGGTCCGGTTTTTTAAAGGACTGGGCAGTCTTTTAACCAGGACGGATCGGACGGACCAATTAACAGCCCTAATCCCATAAGTGCACACTTTATAAGATTCTATAAAACGAAAAATTTAGTTAGATAAGTACTTACTAAGTAGTCTTCAATTCTAGGTTTGTGGCTTTAACGCTTTTAATTGGCCATATTCGAAATACGTAATCTGAGTGTGGGAAAAACAAATCGATCACGGGGGTAAATTTTTGTGGGAGAACCACAGCTTATGATGAAATGAAATCAGGTGAGAATGTTCCCATAATTTCTGAATTTACATCCGATCGTGAAATGACCCAGGTCAATTCGTGAAACCACAGCAATGTTGATCCGTGTCGATCTCTATAGCTGATTGGCTGCACGTGACTGGAATCCAACACATCATTGCTGTCCTCGCTACGCTTCGGACAAATTATGTATATATAATTTATTAATAACGACAACAAAAATTGCGCATTTTATCAATGACGATAATTTTTAATAATCACATTGAAATTTGCATTGATCTTTTTCATTGAATTTATAGATAATTCTTTATTTTTCAATTTTTTTTTATTCATTATATTCGAATCAATCTTTGTCACATATTTTTCTTCACACTTTGTTGATACGCAAGGATATGGCTTCGTGACTCGTGAAATTCGTTATAAAATATACTAAAAAATTCTGATCTTCAGTGTAACTCGAAATTCAAGCTAATACCTTTAAGGTTTTGTATTGGAACTGCACATCCCTAAACAAGATAGGATAACTTGAGGATGCAAGTTTGTTATGTCGAAAATTTTACGAAATAACTGTGCTACCCACTAAATTTTTTTTTTTTTTAAAAAAAAAAAGTGAAATTATCTTCATATTGGATTTGAGTTAGACAAAACACCCGACCAGATTCCTGCCGTTGCCAAAAAATAAATGCAGATGTTTCTACGCGGTGAATGCAAAAATTATTAAATATTCGAATGTATTCTGGAAATTTAGCATTTTTATTCGCTTTTTATTTATTTATATATATTTTTAATTTTTAATTTTTTTTACTATTATTATTATTAGGCCATACAAATTAATTTCTTGGATTTTATAACCCGGCCGGGTCTAAAAATCAAGAATCTAAATTTCAAATTTTTTAAAAAATTAGCCAATAGAGATATACAGCAATTACCGCTTTAAATCTGGCGTGGGAAAGCATAAAAATTTATGACAATTACTATCTTAACGTCATAAATCTAATTCAGAGTTAATGGTCAATTGTGCCTTTAATATTTTAATATAATATATTTGTGCTTTTGATTGTCGTGCACCAGGCTCATCATGCTTACTTTTATTGTTATGATTTAATATACGTTAACATGTGCAAGTCATGTGCAGCATGTGTATCATGTACATCGTGTATGATACGCTCGATTAGCACGGAATGGCTCAAAATGTTCAAAATGTGCGATATTTTTAAGAGTTAGGCAACGGAATGGCTCAAAATATTCAAAATGTGCGATATTTTAACATTAATTGACTAAGCAGTTTTGTAACATCGACTTAATTTATGCCTCGACTGCCAATATGAAGTGACAACTAATAAATTTATTTTTGAGCCTTCATAGGCTGATCGTACTGGGCCTGCGCTGCACCACACGTGCTTGGAAAATTTTAATGCAGACTAACCAGATCTTAACCACATACTATAGTAACAGAATACGTAACATGCAAGTTCTTAACAGAATTTATCATCATAGTATTTGCAACAACTCACTTTGACATATTGTGGTCACCAAAATAACGAATAATTTGTAGCAAAATTTTTTATGTACTAATACTAACTCAACCATCAAATATAGCTGTTCAATAGAAAAGAGAGAAATCTATTTTTAGATCCAGTTAAAAGTTTTAAAAAACCATGCTAAGTCATGTTTTTACATCTTTACTAGCAGAATTAGTCGAACTCAAATTGTTCTGAGTAGAGACTGCAATGACTATTGTTATGATCTAAAATGTTAAAATGTGACTTAACGTAGCTTTTTTAAAAACCTATGGACCTAAAAATATATTTCTCTCTTTTCTATTGAAAAAGATTTATAACAGAATTTTTTGCATTAAAGAATGATGATAATTCTAATGCAATCAACTTAACCTTAACCATATACATTGGTATTCAAATTTAATTTCATATTGTGTATACTACAATAGATTATAAATCTGTAATAGAGTTTTTAATGCTAATAATAATTAAAAAAAACAAATAAGATGGGTTGCATGAATATGCAACTTATTACACTAGTTTTTAGATTATTGCCTAAATTCGGAAGGTCATATCTCCAGGTCTCAAGGCTAGGCTTAATGCCTTGCCACCATTAGGACCATAAAGAACCAAAGGATCTATTTACTTAGTTATATAAAGGAGATTAGCTTATCAAAAACCTTGTGGATCACTTTTTTAGAATTTTATTGCTAAAAATTTTTTTTTAAAAAAATAAAAATCCGGGTGGCCGGGTCTAAATTTTTATTTTATGTTATGAAAACCAAGAAATTAACTTTGTGAAGCCTTATTATTATATTATTATCATTATTGTTTTTTTAATTTTTAATTTTTTTTACTACAATTATTATTATTATTATTATTATTATAATTATTATCATATATAGTTAATAATTGTTAAATGAATACCGATTCTAAATTGACAATTCAGAACCGACATAAATTCAGAAATGACAGGAACAAGAATACATAAACTTTTTGTAATTATTAACAGATGCCTTAAGATTCATTTATTTAGATACATTAATTCGATTTTATTGAGCTTTTTTATTTAATATTTATTTAAAAATACCAGGTTCACTCGGTTTCGAACAACTCACCAATATTTACTTCACAGAAAACTTAATTCGCAGGAATTAATTTCAGGCAAGGTTATAGCTGTAAAATAATTAGCTACGAACCAAAGTTTCCAACAATCGTTTGTCGGTGAAATAATATGAATGTAGATTCATTTATTTATTATGTGTCGATTGTTTTATTTTATTTCAAAAGAATTAACGATAAAATTTAGTCCACTATAAAAAAGCATCTAGCTTTGAATTTAATGTGCTAACCTGGACCACGAAGGAGCTCAGGTTGTGAGCGCATTAAATTCAGAGCCAGATGCGCTGTTATTGGATGCGAAACATCCAGTAACGGATTTATTTTTCTTTTTCTTTATAACAAATAAAGCACTTAGCTTAATCGAGTCTATTTGGCGTATAAAAAGTACTTATACGACCTACATTTATCATTAAAAAGAAAACAGAATAATGTAAATAATCGAGTCTATTTGGCGTATAAAAAGTACTTATACGACCTACATTTATCATTAAAAAGAAAACAGAATAATGTAAATAATATATTCTGTTCAGAAATTTTAATTTAAGATGTACTTACATATAGTAACGTTCCTAGTTTTAGCGCGATTGCGTCGGCAGCTATTCTAATTTGTTTAATATTTGTGTTGCATGTGTAAAAATGGTTAAAAAAGTACCATTCTGGCTTATTTTATTTAATTTTTGGTTTAAATCAAATAAGCAAAAATTAGAAAAAATTAGCCAGAATGGCACTTTTTAGACATTTTTTACATATGCAACACAATTATTAAACGAATTCTATTATAAGGCCATAAGCTGTGTTTTTGTTGAAATTAATCTGCCCGGTCGACCGGGCCTATCATATTGTTAAAAAATCTTTCAGTTAATGATTACTAAAAAATTACACAATGGAGATAGTGATAATCGCAAAAAATAGAATTTAGTTAGTCGATATAATTATCAATACATCATAAGCACACATTCATAAAATGTTACATAAATTACAAATAGTAGGAAGAGTGCATGTGAAGCGTAACCATCGTCATACATTATCACTTTTATTTCCAACTATGAGAAAATAACCGGTAGATCACTGGCAATAAGAGGACCCATCGGGCCTTCTTTTAACCACTTCTTATTCGCAGATATAGTAGATCATCTATATTACTAATTTATAATCGATAATAAGTGCTTTTAATGAGCGAAAAGAACATGCAATCAGATATCCTATTTGACTAGTTGAATTTATAAATATCTACTGGAAAAGTAAACTATTCGATTTTGGTCGGATAGATGTTATTGACTGCGAATGCTCTACGCATAATTTAATTAATAATTATAAGTTATACAATGAAAATTCTATCAGACGAAAAATTTTAACTATATCCTGGCCGGACTGACCTGCAAGGACATGGGTCAAGGACCGACCCGCCTGCACGCCGGTTGATGGGCCGAGGTCAGTTCGTATCGCTAACCAAACCCATATGTAAATGTAATATCGATATGTTTTCCCACACTCAGATTACGTATTTCGAATATGTCCAATTAGAAGCGTTAAAGCGACAAACCCATAAATGAAGACTGCTTAGTACGTACTTATCTAACTAAATTTTCTTTTGAACCAACGTGTAACTAGTTACGCACAGATATCGATTTTCCCAAATAAGTATAGTATGGGTGAGCTGATCAATAATGTAGAGGCCAATTTTTTTTATTTTTTCCCTTGATCGGTGATGCATGCCGTTTGGTATCCTAAATTACGAGGCCAGTATGGTGATATATATAGTCTGGGCACTTCATACCATACGGATCTACGTAATTTATGTAATGCTTTTCACATTCTAGCCATCAGATTACCGTAATTTATATGTGATTTTGAGAAATCACTTCATATTTTTATGTAAATTTAAGCATGCGAACAACGCAAGCTAAAAATTTTATAAACTATAGTCCTGAGTGCACCAATCCCTTTATTTCTCGCAATTTTGGAATTCGGATACGATCAATACGGCATTTTCATCATATTGCCGCCAAGAGAAAATTTGCAAATCTTATAATATTTGCAGGGTTTCTCTTTGCGTCATTCGTACGTAAATGTAATATGTTTTCCCACACTCAGATTACTTATTTCGAATACGCAAATCAAAAGCGTTAAAGATCACAAACTAGAATTGAAGACTACTTAGTACGTACTTATCTAACTAAATTTTTCGGTTTGTAATCTTATAAAGGGAGCATTTATTGTTGGATATTGATGCAACTAATTATGCGCGTGTTCATATTTAGAGCAACTCTTGAATCTGTGCCCGGTTATGCAGATCCTGCGAATCAGCAAATATTTTAAAGTTCACATAGATGTTATCATTAGTATTTAGAACAAGGTTAGAGATTAGATAGATATATAGTAAAATTGTTCAAGGAAAACTTTTTATTAGGTACTAAAGATGGTTATCTATGTAGATATTTACAAAATTAGCTATTTTTGACAAAACGATTTGAAATATCCTGATCGTTGAAATATGATTCAAAAATTGCATATTTAAACCGTGTGGCCTAAGGTAATCCGATTTAAATATGAACTCCGTGTAATGAGTTAACGCAAATATATCGATTTTCGCAAATCAGTATAATATGGGTGAGAAGATCAGGCTAATTTTTTTTCCCCCTCTTGGTCGGGATTCGATTGGTATTCTAAATTACGAGGTGATATAGTCTGGACACTTCATACCATATGGATCTACGTAATTTACGTAATGCCTTTTCATTCTAGCTATCAATGAGCTTAACCTTTCATTATAGCTATCATTCAAGATTAGCTTTTTCTTTTTTTCCATTAATTGCATGAAAATAAAGATATTTAAGGAAATCATACAATTTTTTTTTTATTATAAAAAGACAGTGGTCTAAACGAAAAGTCATTCAATAACTTATTCACAAAAAAAAACAAAAAAAAACAAATTTAAATCACAATTATTATAACCAAACGCAGAAAAAACTCTAATACGAATTTTCTTCACTGATATCATGAAGCGTTTTGCTTTTGTATTTGTTGTCTTATTAATTGCGCTTTCCGTCCTACCAAACGGCGAAGCAAGTCCAATTCCTGGAGGGTTCTGCTGCAAAACATTCGAAGAAGATACTGCCTCTGTATCAGCCGAATCAGCCAAATAAATCAAGATTACTATCACTACAAGATTTATATTCTTCTTTTTTTATGAGAAATTAAACTCATTTATATCATGTAAATTTGCTAAATCATTTTTAGCTATATAAAGTATATAGATTTTTTATATTTTATATCTTTTTTTATTGAATTCTTCATGTATTTATCATTGAAGTATTTAACGTATTATCCCTTAAACCGTTTCTCCTGCAAATTTGCCCTGAAATTTTTTAAAAAATTTTATTTTAAAATAAAATTTTAAATATTAATTTTAGCTATATGCTTTCTAAATAAAAAATATATTTTTAAATATATTCTAATAAGTTTATTAAGAAAATTTTTTAAATTTATTAAAAAATTTAGGAGTAATAAAAACTTAAAGTTATTGTTTTGAAATTTTTACTATAAAATTTTTCTTTAAATTTTTTAAAAGTTTATATATTCCCGTCTATAAAAAATTTTTTTACTTCTAATATAAGTCTTAATTTTTACAAGTAAATCATAAAGGTTGTAATAATAAAAGTTGTTATCCTTTATTTAAACTATAATTTCTATTAAGAAACTATAGGTTTAAAATTAAATATTTAAAAAGTTTGTCAAAGAATTGTAAATTTTTTTTTAATTAAAATTTTTTTTTAAACTTTGTATATTTTTAGCTTATAAGTAAGCTAAATTTTTTATCTTATAATTTAAATATAAATTTTATAAAAATATAAACTTTATTTTTAATTTTTATTAAAAAAAAAATTTAATTAAATATATTGAATTTTTAAAAAAATAGATTAGAAGTATTTTTATAGTAAAATTCAGGGCAAATTTGCCCTAAATTTCAAACGGTTTAAGGGATAGTAGAGTTGGGTATGTTTATCGTGTAAGGCATAAGAGAAAGAATATAAAATGTCTTCTCTAATTAAAATTTTGTAAAAAAAAAGGCATTTTTTATTCCTGGAAAATGGTACTTAGTTTTCCCAAGTAGTAAATAAAATATGACCGAATTTCTTTAATACTAAGTAACATTCCTTTAAATACTTATTTATTGAACGTATTAGATTCGTGAAGTAATTTCAGATATTTCTTTTCTTATCCTTTTGAACATTAGAAATTGGTTGCCTTAATCATTTGTTTTCATCCTGTTTCTTAAATTCGTTAAAGTATTGTTAATATCCTCGTGATGCCATTGTTACTCGGAAATTTTTTGTGGTCAAATTATAATTTTTTAACAACTGTGAGCTAAGCTATTTTACAATTAAACTGGCTGCTCTCTCAATCCGATAGTAATAATTAATAAAATTAAATGAAACCCAATTTATATTAACTACCCTAGTGAAACCACAAATGCTTTACGAAAAAAACTTAATGCAAACGCCATGCTGAACAAATACAGATTTTATATACTTAAAAATAGGTAATTATTTTTAAATGTGAACCGAAATTAATCATAACGTTTTGATAATTAGGATAGCTTCGTAATACATTGTTCCGTGCAGGACCAGTATGATCCAGGGATGATAAATGACCTGGTCATTTGCCAATTTTTCAAATGACCTCAAATGACCTCAAAATGACCGCTCATTTGAGGTCATTCAAATTTTGGGCATTTGGAAATGATTTGTGACCAAATGACTATGGTCATTTCCAAATGGCCGGGGTCATTGATCATTAGGTCATTTTGCATAGAGTTGACATCCTACCGATCACGAAAAACTTGTATAATGTTTGTTTTAAATACATATGTTAGCATCATTTCTCAATTTACGTCGATTATTAATTAACATGCCATTTGTAAATCGAGCAGGGAGGACTTTCGTATTTTTCGGGTCTGATCATGAGGTATTTGACCAATAATAAACCAGTTTTTTATCCAAGTGATACGCTTGCAATGAAAACAGATAGATAATCATTAAACAAATTATAATTTCTTTCGTAACTTCGGAGCAAACTAACTCGCATTGTAAATGAATAAAACTATTCACCCAGGTTAAAATATAGCTTATAAACACAGGAGCTTTAGTAAAAAGTTTCTTATAACAAGTTACACGCCCTTTATTCCCATTTTTTATACTTCATCGATAATTAACAAAACTATACTATCGCATATATAAAATGAATCAAACGTCTTATAGAGCATATAACTTTCGAAAACAGTCTACATAAATTTATAAATGAAAAAAACAATTTAATTATTTGGATAACAAAAGAAAAAAGACGAAAAAAACAAAAAAGACGACGTTAAAAGTTTATAAATTAAGCAATACAATATATTTTTATTACCTTCTGTATACGGTTGATAATACTTCAACTCTTAGTATATCTACCTTTTATTGCGTGATTCGGCGTGATTCGCCGTGATTCAACAAAGAGATGCTTGCTAGGAAGTTCTTTTGTTAATAAAGTGTTGTATCGATTGTTATTATTTTTTTTTTTAAGTTTGCTTAGACCGAAAAATTCTGGTTTTACAGTACTACAATTCGAAAATGATTTAAATTATTTTACAATCGGTAAATTATTATTCACGTATTTTTTTTATTTTTTTTAAAAAAAGTAAATACATTATTTTATTGTCCAGTGTTTTTAATCACTTCATTAGAAAGTCGTTTTACAATCGGTCTGGAAATGACCTAGTCATTTAGCCAAAATACAAATGGCAATCATTCATCAAATAATTCAGTTATTTATCATGTGTAATAATTTTATTAATTAGATAGCATCTAGCAACGAAGAACAATAATCAATTTTGATTGGCTAAAAGTACTAGATAATCGATTAACCAGAGTTAAATGACCTTCTTAATCACTTTGGCCGTGAAATGACCAATGACTGGTCATTTGTCATTTGAGTCATTTGGGTCATTTAAAGTCATTTACCATCCCTGGTATGATCAGATGCTACAGAATATTTGTAGTAGTGATCCTGGTCGATCAAAATGTTTCGACCAACCAAGCCGATAAAATTTTATCAGCTTAGCCGGCTTTAGCCAAAAAATTTATTATATTAAACACAAACGTCCGTCCATCACGCTATTGACCAATCAGAAAATTCAATGTAGTATTTCCTGTTTACTGAAAACAAGTTAAAGCATTGTGCTAATGCTGTGAGCTTGGTTAATTGTATAAATATACATGTGTTTGCTATTTTTAAGAAAAAGTATATTATACGCAATTAGAAGGAATTATTAAAAAGTATAAATTTATATTTTAAAAAATTATGATTTTAAATATCTACTTGAATTGTTAAATATTGAATTATTAGAAGATTGAGTAATATTTGCTTTAGGGTATTCTTAAGTACTGTATAATATAAATGCAAGTTATAGTAATTGAAAAGTATGCAAGTATTCGAATATAATTTTAGCTATTACTATAATATTTAAATAATGATCAGTTATATGATAAGGATTTATTTTGAGATATGCCTAAATATTATTTTGTAATTTCTAATAATTGTAGTGATTGATCAAAATAAGATCTCAATTATTGCACAAAATTTTTATAAAAAATGTGTATTAATAATTATAGTTCATAACAATAAGTATTAACTACTCAAAAAATACTTTTTTTACTTTAATATTTATAAAGTTTCAATAAGTAAAAACAAAAAAAAAAGGTATTTTGGAACAAACAAATTTTTAATCAAAATAGTAAATTCATGATTCATTATTTACTATTTAAAATTTTTTTATACACACAATAGAGTTATCTAAATGCATGTTTAATTATTGCACACTCTCTTCAAATGCATGTTTAAGTGCTGGGCTAAATATGTTTTGTCTCTATAAATGTAGTTTTTCTAATTATTCTCTTAATATATATTATTGAAGTATAATTTAAGAGGCATTTTTTAAAAGGTTTGGCTGTACTAAACTATTTTATTTGTTTTAATAATAAGCTCAATTGGATTAATACTTGTTGTGGCTAAAGTTGGAAATGGATGAAGTTGAAAATTAGTGACTCTAATTTAAAAATATAAATATGATGAAATTTACTTATACTCTTTTATTATTAAATTAATTATAACTATTAATTTAAGTATTAAAAAAAAAGCTAAGAAAATGCATTGTAAAAATTTTGAAAAATTTATATTAAAATAATTAAAATTTCCAGCTTCTGCTGTTTCCAGTTTCAGCTACAACAATAATTTAATAAATTAATATAGGCACAAATAAGTGGAAAGAAATTGATTTGTAGATAAAAATAGTAAAAGTTCTTATTATTAATTGAATTAGTTGAAAATACTAAGGCAAAATGCAGAGGTTGAATTATTAAATTAATAAAATTATTATTTTTTGACCACTTTTATCTGTACTTATATATTAGTATATTTATTTATTTTTTAAATTTGTTTCTTATTAGATTCTTATATACATTGCAAATCAATTATTAAGTTGAATTTGAATTCTATTAGCTGATTTAGAATTTACAAAAATTCATTTTTTACTAGATTAATAATTATGAATTAAGAAAGTTAGAGTGCATTTGGTAATATAGTTAGAAGAATTCTGATAGAGAAAGGCTTAAAATAAATTAAATAAAAGGAATTTAAGTCTGAAAAATATAACACTTATAGAATCACATGATTGTTGTCTAATTGCATAATTGTAATCACACAAATGGAGAACAATTAGGT
>QKWP01000339.1:27986-39409 GCA_003550325.1 Gigaspora rosea
CGTCTAAAGCGGAGACAACTCATATTTAATAATTTTTTTCAATTAACTTTAGGGTTAGGGTCGTCCTATATTAGGGTTAGATTAGGTTTTAGGTAAATATATATAAGCAAAATTGTCTTCCCGACATTTTTGATTAACACATCGAGGTAGGTTTAGACTTCCGTTTTTTGTATTTTTCAAGGTTTTCGCTTCTCTTTCATTTTTGCTTCGCCGAAGATCATCAAAATTCTATAATTTGATTGGCGGTTGATCACATGATTTGTCTCCGCTTTAGACGACCCCCTTTTTTAGTAATTTTTTTATTAAAACGGAATAGAATAATGCAGAAGCAAACATAAACATAAGCACAAAAGCAAAAAAAGGCAAATTTAGGGGTTACAACTTTAATCGAGCTTTTTTAATATATAACTTGCCGATCATTATAATGTGATTACCTTATTGGTGTACCCGGATAACTCTTTATCCGAAAGGTTGTAACCTTTAACAAAATCTAATAACCGGATCCTATTCAATAAAAGAATAACAGTTATATCCGGATAAGATATTTATATTATAATGCATCAATCAAATAAAGTAACTCTATATTGTTAATATAAAAAAATGATTTATGCATGAAGTTTGTACTTTGTACATTCTATTCTATCTTACGTATTCGTCAGGTGTCATTAGTGGCCAGACAAAGAGATCTAGGTGTATTTAGGAAATAAAAAATAGAAAATTTTGAAATCGGAATATGAAATGGGGTGTTTAGAGACTCCCATTTGACGAAATAAGTAAAAATTTTTTTATTATGCAGATCAACAAACTATTTAATAATAATAAAACGATATTAGAAGCAGTATCGATTAACAATAAAATAATTTATAATAATGAAGATCATATAAATAAGTGTATTTTTTGATTAAAAAATAAATAAGATTTGTACATCTCTTATTTGATACAGTAATAAATACGTCTTCTTGTTTTATCAAAATAAGATTTACGAATTTTAATTCTGAAACCGCCCTTATTATATCATTTTTGAATTTATGTTGATTTTCAATTGGATGTGTTAATATAATGTTCCGCATCATTTCTGAATATGGTATGATTCCCCGAAAATTAGTTCATTTTTCCGACACTATATCCCCAACAGAATGTTTCACCTACAGCACTTTTTGTTGACAGAATAATTCCTCGACATATCATGTTTTCAATATCCCCTTTCCTTGACATCTCATATTTTCGACAAGACATTTATCTGACATGACATATTTCTACTTTGACTTTTCTCCGACACTAAGTTTTATTGAATGCACTTTTCCGACAAGAACAATATACCCAGTGATCATCACATCACGTGAAATCATGCATACGTCATTTGTTTACTAGCACTATCAACTCGGCCTAAATTATACTATCACCTTACCCTAATCTAACCCTAACCCTAACTCTAATTTAGGCCGAGTTCTTAATCATATGATGTGATGAGCACGAATATACCACTCTACCCAATAATTATATTTAAACGAAATTTCTAATCGGGGAAAGTTCTTGTCGGAAAAAGATGTCGGAATCATGTCATGTTGGAAAATATTCTTTCTAAAATATGTCATGTCAGTAAAATGTCTTTTCGAAAATATGTCCTGTCAAGGAAAGGGGAGGTCAAAAACATGGTATAACGAGGAAAGATTCTGTCAACAAAAAATGCTGTAGGTGAACATTCTGTCGGGAATATAGTGTTGAAAAAATGAGCTGGCGGGAACTAACTTTTTGAGAATCAAGCAACAACCTTTCTGGATTTATGTTGATTCTCAATTGGTATGTGTTATTCGTGAATCGTGAAATGTCATTTGTCATTTTAGAACCGCTATCCATTTATCAATTAATAAAAAAAGAAAAGCGAAAATAATAGTAGTAATAAAGTAAAAAAATTAAAAAAAAAAAAAAAAATAAATAAATAAATAAACGCGAATAAAAATGAATCATTAAATATTAAATTCTAACTTTTCATCCATTAAAGGAATACATTCGAATATTCATATATATTTTAACAATGTAATTAATAATTTTTGCATTTCCCGCATAGAACACATCGCATTTATTGTTCGGCAACAGCAGGAATCTGGCCGGGTGTCTTGTCTAACCGAATCTAATAAGAAGTTAATTACTAAATTTTTTTTAAAAAAAAACACCAAATTTATCTTTTCCAGGTTTTTTCATGATCGTTATGCTCAGTCTTGTGGTAGCACAGATTATTTCGTAAATTTTCGACATAACAAACTTGCATCCCCAAGTTATTCCTATCTTGTTTAGGTATGAGCAGTTCTTCTGTTACGTCAATATAAAGAACCTTAAAGGTTTAGCTTGAATTTTGGGTTACACTAAAAATCAGAATTTTTTAGTATTCAAACATTCATTATAACGAATTTCACGAGTCACGAAGTCACATCCTAGCTCAATAACGCGTATAAAAAAAAAAAAGATGAAACAATATAAGAATTATCTTTATAAATATCAATGAAAAAGATCATTGCAAATATAAATGTAATTATTAATAAGTAATTATTCTATGGTCTCATGATCTGTGAGAATCGAGAAAGAACATGTTTCAATTCAGAATTGAAGTAAATTCAGAAATGACTCGGAACAATAATAGTATAGAATAATCCTTTTATCACGCAGTGTTCAACTTGCGCTTTTCTTATTGTATTCCATGAAACCCATCTCTGGTAAAGTATGTAAAAGAAAAATAAAATAAGTGCTTACTGTACAAGTATGTATTCATATATATAATATAATAATTATAATTACAGTATATACTTACAAAAAACTGAAAGTCAGTGTAATTTATTTATATCGATCTATTAAATAATATAATAAACAAACGAAATATTAAAATCATGTTCTTATTTAAATACATTAAATTTATGATGTAGACAAGTTTTACACCGGGTGATGCTAGGTTTAAATAAATCATAATTTGATCAAAACAACTTGCAATAATTATCTTGGTGCTATTGTGAATAAAACCCAATTAGAAAATATCTTTCTATATATAATTATGCGATTCAAAAAATTAAAAACTAAGCAGTCCCAGCTATTACACTGACAATCAATTCATCTAAAGTTCACCGACATTCATATCATCAACAAAAGTAATTCTGGTATCATCGTTAGGGTCAGGTTTGGAATTAAAGTTAAGGATAGTGCAATTTTGAAAAACTTAGTGATGAAATGACCTGTCAGTAAACTAATTGTTGGTGAACTGATTGTCGGTCAGTGAAATGACACGAACCAGTTACCAAGAGTTTCATAAGTCAAGTTGGCCATACTAGTTTTGAGAAAATTTTTTTTTTTTACTTATAAAACCAGCTAGCCGATTTTAGAAAAAATCAACCAACTGGGTCGAAAAATCGACTTAGCCAGTTTTTTTAAATTTCAGCCAGGATCACTAATTAATAGTACTAAGCCAGTGGCTTTTCATAGGACTGAAACCTTATGTATCAGATTAATGAAGAAAAGAAAAAGAGAACAAAATATCTCTTTCGCTCATTGTCAACGCTTAATATCTCGGTAAATTTAAAAAAGATTATTGAAATTTACATTATTATCAAAATAATTCACTGTATTGTATGATAAAACTTAATCGATAATATATGATTAATAAAATGTATTAATTTAAGTATATATGTTATGTGTCACTTCGCAATTCATGTTGATTTCAAAATAACACATGTTAAGTTAAAGAATGCAATTTAACACATGTCAAATAATAATTGGCATAGCAGCACTGATACAAATTTATAATAATTTTTTTAAAAAAAAAAATAAAATAAAATTTAAATGAATTATGTATTATGATTAATAAAAATTAATTAATTAATTGTGCATTAAAATACTACAGTCAGATCTCCCTAAATGCAACCCCCTAAATAGAACACCTCTCTAAATGGACTTATAGATAAATGCAATTTCACACTAATTGTCTGGCCCACTTATAAAAACTCCCTCTATAAATGCTACCACGTGATTATTAGCCAATCAAATATTTCTAGGCTACTGAAGCCATATTTATTACATGATAATAGTAAAATTATAATTTATTAGTGTTCTCAAATTGCAACCTCTCTAAATGCACGCTCTAGAGCTGGTCCCAACAATTTGCATTTAGGGAGGTCTGACTTTATGCATTTTTTATTTCAAGCTTGCACTTACTACATTCAAATAACCACCTTTGATTAACACTTTTAATGTGAATACATAAGATATTGTTGGTTATTCTAGTAGAATTAAGATTGTGTCTTTAAATGAATGCCTTTTACTAGTTCCAATTTCATGAAAATAACAATATCTGATCTTATATGTTCATCCATTCCAGCAAATTAATAATGAATAAATGCTTTATACTAAATTATACAACTAATTATTTGTACATTCAATATGCAGCTATAGCGTCTTGTGCAAAGTGCATTATTTTTGTGACATGAACAACTTTTAATTTACAGTTAGTTTTGCTGCAATGACAATTGTTTTTTCTTGTGTATTTGTTTGACCTTGAATAAATGAGTTATACCATTCTCTTGTATTTTTCATATTGGGCAAGTTAAGTTTTGTCAAGCTGCAGCATTTCTAAAAGAAACAAAGGTGCCAAGTGGAATAATATCAAGAGCTGTGTATTCATTAGTGCCCAATAACTCTAATTCATTTGCCAAATACCATGCATCCAAGATTCCAAACTCACATCCAATCTGATATATAACACTTTCAGGTTTTTGAATAACTTTACAAGGCAATGAATGCCTATCTAATTTAAGCTTGTTGATATCTGAAATTCAAATTTTACCATATCACCTGGATTTAAAATTATAAAGTACCATATTTAGTTTTATATTGCTTATATAATAATAAGATTCTTTATAATATGGTTTGGCAATATAGAAATAATGTAAAGAAAAAAACTGCAATAGATGGATAAATTATGTATCGCTAAAGAAATAGGCAGGACAACTTTTATTAATATAAATATTTTTGATTACACATGGTTTAAATGATATTGTTATTAATATTTCATTTAATGTTTAAATTGCAATATATATATAATGATAAGAATCAAATGTACTTTAAATATACTAATACCAATTTTTTTTTTAATATTAAAACTGGTAATATACCTGGTCTTGTACCAAAAATACAGGTATAGACCTGAAAATACACCTGGTCTAAATCAAGAGTACAGTCTTCTAGTGGTTACTTTACCAGGCAAAATATAGTAAGTATAAAAAATATTTGCATTTAAATCAACTAATGATTATATAAAATTATACTTTCTAAAAGTGGTGCATTGTAATAAATACTGTATTTCATTGCATAAACTATCCAGATAATAGGACCCTAAAATATACATAGATATGTTAGGTATTAGTTTGCTTATTTTGGGGTTTTATACAGATTTTTTCTATTTATAGTAATTTGTTGCTTATTTTTGAGGGTTTTCTGATCTTTCTATTTTTAGTAATTTTATAATAAACCTGACCTATCTATGTATATTTCAGGGTCCTCAGATAATAGTTGATGCCAGTGATAGTAAACCCAGGTCTAACACTTTAGTTTAATTTGAAATAAGAGATCAAGGTCTGTAATAAAATTTATATTATGATATTTTTAAGCTTTACATATTTTTTTATACAAAGGCCCACTTGGCAATAGATTCTCTCTTTTTACAAGACCCTTGGAGTCAAATCTGTTTTTAATAGGTTTAAAATAAGAACTCTGGGTGCTAAATAATTTTAATACTTTATATTTTATACTTTGCACATTCAAGGCAGATGGTTTTATTTTATAAAAAAATATTATATACATTTATGCAGTGAAATATGGTATTTTGAATAAAATATAGTGCAGATATGCAATTCAAACATGACATTTCAAGAATGGATAAATAAAATTGAGAGGTTTTCAACTACTCTATAACACTGCATAAAATACCTGAGTTCTTATTCAAGAACTCATTTTTTGAATTGAATAGTATCCCAGAACCTTTGTGAGAAACGGGTATGAAAATAATAATTACTTATAACTATACTCCTGGTACTATTCAATAATAAGCAAGATGATCAGTAAATAATATCTGAGTTTTAATCAAGGGTATTATTATTATTAGGTGTACACTTTAAAATTTTTTGAAAGATAAATTTACCTTCAATTCAAGATATTAAAAGTTTACAAAATCCTGTGCCAAAGGCATGGGTACTTGGCTAGTATGATAAAAAATTAGGTGTGACATCTCGATTGACTGCTATCTAATATGGTTCATAAGCAATAATGATGGCCTAGAATTTTGATAGTATAGCTTGAAATTTAAAAACAAACAGGGGTAAGAAATGCTAATCTTTCCTTTACTTGCTTGATCCTCTAGGTAAAATATACTTATTGAATTTTGTAATTTGTTAAAGTATTTGAAGGATTATCTTCCACAATGAGAGCTTAAAAGTCACTAGTTTATTTTATAAGCATTGTTAAAAATTCATAGATTTTATTATCTTTATTGTTTTTTTCTTCTTAAATCAGTAAACATTTAGACTTTCGATTTGTACACTTAAGTTGGATAAAAGATTCACATATAATGTAGTAAAAAAAAGAAATAAACAATTATGATAGTTATGATTAAAATCTTTTTTAAAAAAAAATCAGTAAACGTTTAGACTTTCAATTTGTACACTTAAATTGGATAAAAAATTTACATATATGCAGTAAAAAAAAAAAATAAATAAACAATTATGATAGTTATGATTAAAATCTTTATACATTTTTCACTCTAACTCAAAGTTATTATTGTATAATTATTGGATGGAGCTGAGAGGAGCAAGGTGAAAGCTTCAAACTTACTCTATTGAATTTTAAGAACGTCTGGCTCCCACTTCACTTGACCCAAACTTTAGGTTCAAAATAACCAGAGTTGACCTAAATTAAGTTCAACGTTTGCATACCAAAATCTCAGTTTAAAATATGGTAGTTGACTTTAACGAAATACATTAACTGGCTTTTAATAAGATCATTTGGAAAATAAGAATTATTCTATATTATATTAAATACCATAAATATTTGGGTCCTCAAAAGTAGAAACCAGACAATTTGACAATTTTTTGAAAATTAACCTGTTTGATTGATCAGATGTAAAATTTAAAGCCCAAACTTGTTTACTTAATAATGAAAGTCTGATCACTTAATAAATTTTTATAATACAATGGTCAAAAGCTTTGATGCTATAATCTAAAAATAGATTTACTAAGATTTTAGAAGCATTTACAGGTCTACAGATCTAATAATCCTGTTTAAACAGGTTTGTTAATCATAAATATACTATTTTTAGATTGTTTTGATTTTGTGTAACAAAATAGTTATTGCCAATTGTCTCAAAACCCGTGATCTGCCAAATTGTCTGGTTTCTACTTTTAAGGGCCCATTTATCGCCTTAATATACTGAATTTTAGAAAATGTCTGGCTCCCGCTTCACTTGATCCAAATTTTTGTTTCAAAATAACCAGAATTGAACTTATATTCGGTTCAACGTTTGGATACCAAAATCTTGGTTAAAATATTGCTGACTTTTAATAGAATACATTAAATGACTTTTAATAAGAACATTTGGAGAATGAGAATTTGAGAATTATTCTATATTAAATATCATAAATATTTCATTACTTTACTCTACTGAATTTAGAAAATGCTTGCTCTCGATTCACTTGATCCAAATTTTAAGTTCACAATAACCTTAATTGAACCTAAATTAGGTTCAGTATTTGGATACTGAAATATTGGTTAAAATGTTGCTGACTTTAATAGAATAAATATTATCATAAATAGTTATCATATCGAAGCCTTACTCTACTGAATTTCAGAAAATGTCCCAGCTCCCGCTTCATTTGATCCAAATTTTAGGTTCAAAATAACTGTAATTGAACCTAAATTAAGTTCAACATTTGGATATCAAAATTTTGGTTTAAAATATGGTAGCTGACTGTTAATAGAATACATTAACTGACTTTTAATAATAATAAAAAAAATATAGTTAATCAGTTTGAAAATAATATTCTGTACCAAATATTATATGCCATCGTATCATAAGCAAACATATTTAATATCTGATATATAAAATAATAGCTTATCGCTCATAAAAAATATAGGAAAATATAAATCTATCGTAAGCAAATATGCTTGAGTTTATTAGCAAAAATAAGAATTTACATATGAAATTGAATCGTAAGCAAACATATTTGATAAATATAAGAAAATATTGCCGTGTTCTCTTTAATTTAGTCAAAATTCCAAAGCATAAAAGAACCTATACACTGAACATGGGGTTATAAGAAATGAACGAGAAGAAAACAAAAAAGGTCAACAACTGAAGAACAGCAGTTATCAGAAAAGTGAATTAGGCTTGTTGAAAACATCAGTTAACTTATAATAAAGCGAAAGAGAATATAATTCAATATAAACATATGAAGAAAATGGCTAAATAATGATCCGATTTTTAAATTGAATTTTGATTGAAATAATTAAGTCTATGATGTAATGAAGAATTTTAGAAAGGAAATATCATCCGCATGTCAACTTACTGATGATGATGCAATCTTCTCAAAAAGTTTCAAGATTCTATTGCAAATTTAAAAATAATTATTGTCCTACTTGTAAAGAAACTTTTCCTTCTGTTATATTGGATCATTAAAACTGGACAATTATACGGGTCTAACTATATCTATATCAAACTAGTTTATCACAGTAGTACCAATTTGACCTATTAAATATACTTGGGAAGAAAATCAGGAACTTGCTCTCGCATGCAGTTTCATTTTTAACAACTCGTAAGTCACAAGGTTTAGCATTAACATAAGCCATAATAAATCTTGGAAAAAGGAATTTCAAATGGCCTTACATTTGTAGGTATATCAAAAGTTTGTAAAATGCACTTTTACAACAAAGTTAATGGAGGAACAAAGGTTGCTTTGTTATAAATTTATTATACAATTTAAACTAGTGTTAGGGCCCAGGCGTTGCTGCGGGCTAGAAGTTTTAATTGTTTTTTATTATGGTTTTTAATTGTTTTTTTATATTAGAATTTAAATATTTTTTTATATTAGTTTTTTAGTATATAGAATTCGAATAGTTTTATACAATTTTAGTTTTTCAGGTTATTAAAACGAAGTTATATATATATATGAAAACCTCATCCCAAAGCTCAACATAATGAAAACTGACCCTAACCCTAACCATTAGGTCTCACGATTATTATTAGGCCTCATGATTGTTGGTTTAAAGTTATATATATCGATACCTCCTCCCAAAGCTCAACATAATGAAACTGACCCTAACCCTAACCTATAGGCCTTATGCTTATTTTAGACCTCATAATTATTAGATTAAAGGTTTATACTATTTTTTTATTTAGTTATAAAGATAAATTAAATTAAATAATAATACTTTTAAAATTATTTACAACTATTACAACTATTTACAAATTAAATAAAATTAAATAATAATATTTTTAAAACTATATACAAATTAAATAAATAATAATAATACTTTTAGAAATTATATACAAAATAAATTAATAATATAATAATTTTAAAAACTATATATAAATTAAATAATAATAATATAGTACTTTTAAAAATTATATACAAATTAAATTAAATAAATAAAAATACTTTTAAACAATTTACAAATATACAATATATACAAATTTTAAAATATATACAAAATATGTGAAAATGAATGCAAATTATGTACAATATGTAGTCTATTAAATATATACAATTTTTTAATCAAAATTTCCTTATATACAACATTTCTTGTATATACACACTCTTTTCCCTCTATATGCCCATCCTTAACCAAGACTTTAATTTTATCTTTTGATTGGACTCTTGACAAAGCTACATATAATTACCCATGAGCAAAAACAGGCTTGGGCAAATATAATCCCATATTAGGAATTGTTTGACCTTGAGCTTTGTTAATTGTCATTGCAAAAAATAGTCTAATTGGAAATTGGCGCCTTACCAATTGGAATGGAAGGTCAGAATCTGATAGTGACAATCTTAATCAAGGTATAAAAATTCTCTTTCCTTTGTTAACTCCTGTTAAGATCTCTGCGTCCAAGATAAATTTATAACAATTTTTAATTATTAATCTTGTACAATTACATAATCCTTCAGTTGGATCAAGATTACGTAAAAGAATAACTGGTACATCTTTTTTTAGGACCAAATGCTAAGGTGGCATTCCACTTGGTGTTAAAGTATTTAAAAATTCAACTGGATAAAGACTTTGGTCTCCTTGATCTTTATCCTTAACAGAATCAGCAGATAAATATTCAAATTTCTCAAAGTCAGGAATTTTTTGAAGTATTAGTTGATTAATGTCTTCAACATCTGCATTTATTGTTATAAGAATTGCCCTATCTTTGATATAGTCTGGATTTTTATAATTTGTAATAATATTAGCAAATGTCTCTGATATTAAATCTTCTATATCTTCACTATCCAAGACTATATCATCAGGCAATCTTATAATCTTCACCAATATCGGAATGTGTTTCTATTTTTCCTTTACCAATATCTAATAAAAAGTCAACAAAGCTCTTTTGTTCAACATTAACTTGTTGCCAAACTCGCATGTTAATAGTTAATCGCATGGTTGTAAAATCTTTCCAAAGATCTGAAGATTTTAAACATGCATCAATAATTTGGGGACGTGTACCTCGAACTACTACAGGTAAAATTTGTCTAAAGTCACCACCAAGAATTATAGTTTTTCCTCCAAAAAGTAAATCACTGGTCATTAAATCTTTAAAAGTTCTGTCAACCGCTTCAAATGCAAATCTGCTCATCATTGGTGCTTCATCCCATAAAATGGCTTTAGCATTTTGAATTAATTGAGCTAATTCAAATTGCTTTTCAATGTTCAAAGTAGAATTTTGATCTAATTTCAATGGAATTTTAAATCTTGAATGAGCAGATCTTCCACCACTCAATAATAAAGCAGCAATTCCTGATGAGGCTACAGCAATTGCAGTTCTATTTTCTATTAATCTTATATAGGCCAAGATCAAATTATATAAAAATGTTTTTCCAGTTCCACCAGGTCCATTAACAAAAATTAAAGTTTGTTCAAGATCATCTTTAATTGCTTTTTTAATTTTATCAAATATTTTTTTCTGATCAAGATTTAAAGTACTTTCATGTTCTAAAGTTCTATCAAGTTCAGCTTGATCATAATTTTGTTCTTCAGAAATAAATATATTTTGTTGTTGATTTTGTTCTAATAATTCATAATTAATAGGTGGAAGTTCTGAAAAATCTGAAAAAGCCATTCCATTTTGAATTAAATAGTTTTCAATAAACACCAATGCTTTAGCTATAGCTAAATCTCTTGTATCTTTT
>QKWP01000339.1:43770-53856 GCA_003550325.1 Gigaspora rosea
TATGTAATTGTAATTTGTAAATAAAACAAAAATATTTGTGAAATAAATATTATAAATTTATTAAAAATTTCTTTTTAATTATAATTTTTTTACCTGTTTTACCTGTTTTTAAATTTTTATATTTATAAGTTATTATCTTATTTTTATATGATATTTTATTTAAAATTTTATTAAACTTACTGTTTTTTGTCTAATATATTGATTTAAAATCTGTTAAAATTATAATCTGTTAGTTAAAAAAAATTATTTTTAATAAAAATTGGGGTTTTTTTAAAAAAAAAAAAACAGAAAAAAATTTAAAAATTCTTTAACAAAAAGATAAAAAATCCGTAAATAAGCAAAATTCGGGCTATTACACAAACTCGATGCACTAATTTTGGAGATTATTCCGGTTTGTTATATTATGCAGATTGTGGTATGTTACACATAATTTATTATTTAGTTTTATTTGTTTTCTATTTATAGATATTTATTTATTTTTATTATTAATTTAAATTTTTTTTAAAAAATGTAATGTAATGAAACATTACACAGGGAATGACACTTAAGTTCGGAAAACGCATGCACAAATTCACATGCATTCAGAAAGGACCGGGAAGTTTTTTCTAATTAAGCGAATCAGCTTTATGAACACATGTAATAAGTTAATAATAATGCGAATCATTGTTTGGTCGGTAATTTTTTTTAAAAAAATCATAATGTAACGAAACATTACACAGGGAATGAAATTATATGTATGAACTCTCATTCAGAAGGGTATTTTTTCTCATGATTATTATTTACACACAGTCATATGCAGTACGTATCATAATAATGTAATAGCATAGTTATGTAAATGTATTATCATAATTAGAGTAGCAGCGCAGCATGTCACGTGCGTTAAGTTCAAAATGTATATTAATATTTGTCAATAATTTGTTAAATTTACTATAACTTTTATTTGTGTCACAATTTAAAAGACACTGGCTCATTTAGCACAAATAAAAATAAATTAATTAAAGGCAGACCATAAGTTTGAGTGCTTCAATTATAATATGCTTTATTTATTCTTGCTCAATCAGGTGACTATTAACACTGATAAAACAGATTTATTCTCCATTAATCACAGATTCGATATCAAAATATGTTACAGATTTCTAGAATATCGTAGTAACTACTATTATAAATTTTGAATGCTCTAAAATGATGTAATGCGCAAGTAACCAATTAAAACATTTAAATAAAAATCTTCACTTGGCAGTTGGTTTACTTTCTTCAACTAAAATTTTTAATCCTTCTAAGTCTTTACCACTTATATCTAACTTTGTTATTTGGGATCTTTTTTCTTTTGAATAGTTTTTATCTAGTAAAGTTAAAGATGTTCAGGATCGATTTGAGATTAAAATTTATCATTTAAGTCTTTCACTATTTAAATATTAATATAAAATTATTAATAGTAACTTTTTAGATAATTTCTTAACTTTTTTCTGCTTTTGGCAAATAAGATATGTATAAGGCAAGTTATCAAGGTAAAATTATAGAATTTCTTGAACTCAAAAATTGCTCCAAACTTTTCAAAAATAATTCATTCAACTTAGTTTACTAGCATCTAATTCAACATCTTTAATTATAGTTCTATTTTCTCCAACAGGTAATTTATCAGTCTTTTTTCAAACTTTAGTGGCTTTATCGTATTTTATTGTTTTTCTATTTTTAAACTTTTTAGTTCTCACTCTTTCTTTGCTAAATTAGTATTTTGGGCTTGTAAAATTTCAATTTCTAATTTTAGAGGAGTAATATTAATTAATTCTTTAATTTTTTCTTTAAAAGGATTTTCAGAAGAATAATTTAACAGATGAACTATAAATTTAGATAATTAATAACGTCATGTTTGCATCATATTGCATAATCGACTTATGACGTTCAGTATATGTAAAAATGTTGACTCCTTCCAAAAATGAATAAATGAAAACCATAACTTCTACTAAAAAAGGATTCTGCAAAAATCAGCATAGGCCACGCCCAAAAAATGATCCCTCACACATTTCATGTGATCGTACTGGTATATTGTAATTATGAATAAATGAATATTATTATTTCCACCCAAAAGGATTTTTCAAAAATCAACATAGTGCATTAAAAAAGTTGAACGAAACCATCCCTCTCACATTTCATGTGATCGTACTGGTATTATGAATCATTTTTTAATATTATGAACATTTTTTAATAAAAGAACAGGGTGAAACCTGAATTGCGAAATAGTAAAATCTCGAGGATTGTAGTGGCGGGGACCTATAATAAAGATCTTCCGGTCCTGTTCAGAATCTATGTCAGGCTGATACAGAAGTGACGAAAATAAACACGCGCACAAATTTTGTTTATTTCTAATCAGCCCGTAAAATTATTATGAAAATAAATGCGTACACAAATTCGCATGCGTTCAGAATCTATGTCGGGCTGATCCGGAATTGACAAAAATAAATAAACGCGTGCACAAATTTTGTTTATTCTGGATCAGCCCGAAAAAAAAGCATAACATAACCTCAAATAGTGACGAACAACTGCGCTATAATGTATTGACTAGTGTTAGGGCCCGGGCGTTGCTGTGGGCTAATGGTATTAATGTTTTTACCTGGGTTCAAAATGAACTCGATCATGGTTCAAAATGAACCTGATCATGGTTCAAATAAACCTGATCATGATTCAAATGAACCCGATCATGGTTCAAATAAACCCGATCATGGTTCAAATGAACCCGATCATGGTTCAAATGAACCCGATCTTGGTTCATGTGAACCCGATCCAGCCCAGTACGGTGGAGTATGAATTTTTGTATAACCTACCAAGATTCATAAACCCGATCCCAGCAAAAATAAACACATGCACAAATTTTGTTTATTTCTGATCAGCCCGTAAAATTATTGACAAAAATAAAAGCGTGCACAAATTCGCACGCATTCGGAATCTATGTCGGGCTGATCCGGAATTGACGAAAATAAATAAATGCGTGCACAAATTTTGTTTATTCTGGATCAGCCTGAAAAAAAGCATGACATAACTTCAAATAGTGACGGACAACTGCGCCTTAGATGTATGAGAATAATTCTAAAGCATGAGACCTAAGAATTAAGGCTCTAGCCCATAAAATGTTGCCGTTTTTCTAGTTTTAAACTAAGTTTTTCAAATAAGTACTTCACAATTTATATAAGCCTTAAAGCATTAATGGCTTAGCCTGTCACACAGACATGCATTAAATGGATTATGTAACTATTACATAAACTCGCACATCTTGAATGTGTGCCAGATTAATGGCACAGTTAGCCTAAACCACTCTGATCAATCATCAATCGATCATGCAAAATACATACATACATATATACTGATTAAATAATTAACTTATTATTACTATTATTGGCTTTTTATTACTATTATTAACTTTTTCCATATTAATTTATAATATTACCTTTATTGGATTTTTCTTTTACCCATTAACGTTAAAGAAATTTCAAAAATGGTATAGATGAACTTTCATGTATAAATAACAATATTTTGAGCATAGCAACAAAACTAGTATTAATATAACGATATGGAATTATCTAATGATTGAAAAAAAGTTTTAACAATAAATATCTACTGCTGAATGAGAGGGAGGGTTTTTTTTAAGAATGTCATATATCCAAATATTAATACAGTTCTAATTATTTAATGATTTTCAAGAACTTTTTTTGATGGATAGATTTTTTTTAAATGAAATTTTTTCTGCTTTTTTTTTTTTTTTACAAATAGATTTTTTTTTGCTTGAATGATTTTAATGAATATTTTTTGAAACAAAATTTTTGATTTGATTTAATGCTTCTTTCTTTGATGACATTTCAATAATCATTAGATATATACTTGGGATTCCCTACCTGAAATTCTGAAAACAATGCTTCCTCAACCATATACATACTTAATCAAAAACTTCAATCAATTACCATCTTATCAGATAGTTGAAAACTTTGAAATACCCCAAATTGAACTGGATGCATTCATTAATATTAGTGATAAAAAAAAAGTGCACGAATGGTTTTTAGCATTCAAGGCATGCACCAAAATGACTATGCCTCAGACTAAAGGTTTTACAATTAAGGGAAAGCATGTTATTTTTAGAGAAAAAGGCCACTGTTTACATAGTAATGAAGTAAAAATGCAAGAAAGTCGTGAAATTAAACGTTCACATTCAGCTTAGCTACGAAATATTAATTGTGATGCAAGCATGCATCTTCGGTTAGAAAAATAACGCTTTGAGTTGAGCCATCCGTTGGAAATTAATATTAGATTCGTACACAACCACGTAATTGATTCTGCAGAATTATTGAGTTTTGACATGTTAGAGAAGAAATTCATGACAAATTCTTAAATCTGTTTAATAATAGTCATTCACCTGCTCCAGCTTTGCACTCTCACGAAGATGACCTTCATCTTTCTGCTATAAATGATCAAGAACTATTGGAATTACTTGCTGATAGAGCAAGTAATCCTGATTATAACTACATTGTTAGGCTTTTTCATTAGTATCGTAAAGCGACACTAGGCAAACGAAACGGCAAAGGAATGTTTGATCATTTAGAAGCAGTAGTAAATGAATATAACAGCTCGGGTAATGGTAAAGCTGCTTTGCAAAAGTATGATACATATGTTAGAAGTGCATTTATCCTCTGTATTAGAGGTCTGACTTGGTCAAAAAATAAATATTTGGATATTCATTTGTTTAATATTTTATTATTCGAATATTCGTTCAAAAATTTTGAACGATATTTGAATATTCACTGAATATTCATTAAATATTAAATATATTTCAATTTTAAAAAATTATATAACTATCTCACTTAAATTAGCCAATAAAATTGCAAATAAATTATTAAAAAATAAAATAAAATTATAAAATTATATATAAGGTAAGTGTGGGTATTGTGGCGAATGTGGGTATTGTGGCGAATAGTTCTTTATTTGATATATTATACGATTTACCAGGTAGAATGAAATAATTTTTATACTATTCAATTTGTCATACTAAGACGAGTCAAATGATATAAAATTCACACGGGCTTAATTATAGAATACAAATGGTATTTGTGTAGTGAATTATTTAATAATATTAAATTTAAGGGGTTTCAACAAATTTGGCATGCCACATCCGATACCATGTTTTAATATTCTAGATTTGTACTAATTTGTTAACAGTACCACATAATAGGATCACGCACATTGGGCCCAGCAGTTATTTCCAAATAAAGAAATTAGTTCCAATGTTGCACTCGCGTTTATCCATGGATTTGTCGCGTTAAAAAAAAACTCTAAAACACTCGCTCATTTATTTAACTTTAGGATATTTATTTTTTTCCAAATGTATTCGTTCTTTTTATACTTGTAATAAAGCGGGTTTATTTTAGTTATTTTATTTTCTTTTTTATTAAAGACTTTGTACATAAATACGTTCGATTAAATAAATATTAAAGACATACTACCGGTATAGAGATTATAAAATCATACTATTAAGGATAATAAACTCAATGGGGAAAAAAAATTGTTAGCTAAAACAAAAAATGCTCCGAAAAGCAAATCCAAAATCAATAAAAAAAGAACTGACCCAAAAATAAAGTTGCCTAAAAAAGCCTGACATGAAGCTATTGAAGCCGCTCTAAAAGATCTAGCTAGTCCTGAACATCCTAGCATAAATGCAACTGCTTTAAAGTTTGGAGTTCCAGAAACAACACTTAGACGTGCAAAAAAAAATGGTTATAATAACTGTCGTGGCCCTGCAACAATCCTAACTAAACATGAGGAGGAACAACTTGTAGGTTATTGCAAAAACATGCAAAGGTTAGGCTTTGGTTTAACGAAACCAGGTGTGAATCATTGTGTAATTGAGATCGTACGCAGTGATCATTGTTCTCATCCATTTGGTGACAAAGAACAAGATAGAGCATGGTGGTCCCGTTTTATGAAAGATTATCCTGACTTATTTTTTTGAATGCCTCAAGCTTTATGTGAAGTGCGTGCTCAACAAGCAAATTCAGTAATAGTAAAAGATCATTTTGAAAAATTACAAAAGATAATTCAAGATCATTCACTTATCGCGAAACATATTTGGAATATGAATGAGACTGGTTTTGTTATTTCTCCAAAAATTCAAAAAGTTCTCGCCATAAAGGATGCTCGTCAAGTACATAAGGTTTCACATGAAAATGCACACGATCATATTTCTGTTGCTCCAACAATCTCAGCTGCAAGTAATTATATCCCTCCATTAATTATTTATAAAGGTATTCGCGCAATTCCTGGTTTATTGGCCAGAGCTCCACCTGGAACTGTAACGGGCTTCACCGATACTGGGTATATGCGAGAGGACCTTTTCCAAATGTACATCAAGCATTTCATTAATTTGATTTCACCTGTCCGTCCGGTCCTATTAATGCTTGATGGCCATAAAAGTCATATAAATTATACAAATGTTAAATTTTGTTATGATAATGGAGTTTTACTTTATGTGCTTCCGCCCCATACAACACACATGCTTCAACCATCTGAAATCCCTTTCGCCAAACTCAAAAAAGAATACGGTAATGGTTGTGATAAGCTTCACAATACTAAAGGGGAGGTAGTGACCAAATATACATTTGCTAGCATTCTTTGGCCAACATTTATTAAGACTTATACCTCCGAAGCAATTACCAATTCCTTCCGAATTACAGGAATTTGGCCTTTTAATCCCAATGCAATTAGTCCAGATCGTCTTGACCCATCACTATTAACTGAACAACCTGACCTATTATTTTTATCTCAACCCATTCAACAAACCGAGGAAGAATTATCAACATCAACAATTATTTCCTCTTCTCAACCAATTAATAAATACTCTACTCGAGCAGGCACTGCCAAAGAAATAGACTTACCAAAAAAAGATGTTAAGTCTCTCTCGAAGAGGTTAAAACATTAAAAGAAGAACAAGAGTTATTAAAAAAAAATTATACAGAAGTAAAGGAAGAACTAGAAACATATAAAAATCCTGGTACCTGTCCACTAAAAATGGTACTCAAATATCCCGCTCCCCAAATTCAACAAACTACAGAACCGAATGCTGATGGAAATGTCGAATCTCAGTCTCAACCTTCAAAAAGAAGGAAAACATTACCATTTGCTTGTCTTCTTACCCATGATGCCTCTATACGGGAATTGGAAGAGGCAGAAGAGTTGGCCAAAAGTAAAGCTAAAAGCATTAAACAGAAATAAGAGGCTGCTGCTCAAAGACGAGTAGAACGTAAGTTAGAAAGAGCACAAAAAAAATTGAAACTGCACGTAAAAAAGAGGAATGAATGTTAAAGAATAAGAGTAAATCAAAGTAATAGTTCTATACTATAGTAAAATTCAGGTAATAGTTATTTTTGATAAATACTATTACGGTATTAGTTGTAAGCATAGGTAGGTAAAGTACGGCAGTAATAAATAAAGAGTGTATAAAATTATAAAGTAAGATTAGATTATCGATCGATCATCGATCTTCGATTCGCCACATTACCCTTACTAAATTAAAAATTGTGCCCACTTGAGGAACCCAAGAATAAGCAATATAAATACCCGTTTTTTTTTTGTTTTTTTCTTAGAGCGGATTAGAATTTATAATAATTAGTTAAAATTTATAAAAAAGTTGGTTTTTAAAACAAACTTTTACTAATATGAACTGTTAACTTCGCCACAATACCCACACTTACCTTATATATATATATATATATTCAATCAATATTCAATGAATATATTCAGTGAAATTTTAAATATTCGAATATTCATTCAGTGAAAAAATATATATTCAAATATTGAATATTCAGTGAATATTCAGTGAATATTATTCATCAAATCAGATCTCTACTCTGTATTGTAACGGGCTTGATGTGTCGAGTCCACGAGAAGGTGTCACAGGTAGGCTAACTTTGTTACATGAATGCGTCGGCTTCTTTTGAGCCTCTAAATACCTTAGTTACCCTTTTATATACAAGTTGTTTCGTCGGAGCCTCCCTCTTGGTCTGTTTATTACTTCTGATGAATCAGAAGTTACTTTGGAAAAAGCAGTGATTTATTATCTTGTTGTCAACTATTTTTTTTATTTTATTTTAAGATTATTTCTAATTTTATAATTAAAATTAGCTAAATGAAGTCAATTCTTCCACCATACGCATTTTATGGACGTAGCCCACAAATTGGACCAACTATTTTTCTTATAGACAGAACGTAATGCTCTAGAACTTTGCTAGCCTCAGGCTGTTCGCCTTCTATGTACATTCCATTTTTTGCAGGCCTTCTGGCGATGGCTCTACAATGCAAAACATGGTATTAATAAGTCTGATCGAATTTTAATTATAAGCAAAATGAAGAAGATTCTCTATGCATTAGATATTTCAGAGATGAATCTACATTATTCTGAGTTCAACCAAAATTTTTATTCTTCCTATCGTTTATTAAGAAGGCATGTTGAAATTTTATGGGAGCATCACAATTTTTGGGCTCTATCATTTCGTTCGGGGCTGCTTATTCGTGGAAATCATATGAATAATTATATCGAACTTAGCTTTGGTTTATTAAAGGATGTAGTATTTGCTCGAACGCAGGCTTATAATCCGGTTCAAGTATTTCATTATATAACCTCAAAAATGGAAAGATTTTATGAACAACGATTACTTTGTTTCGCACATAGGCACCCCAGTTATTTACAACTTGCCAAACGATTTGTATGCCCCGGCTGGGAGTCAGTAGATATGGATTCAATCAGAATAACAAGCATCGAAAATGAGTTTTTAGTGTTAAGCACCAAGCAGTATGATCTTTTTTACACTGTGAACAGTGAAATTGGGACATGTACTTGTCAAGTCAGCGCAACTGGTGCACCTTGCAAGTACCAAGGTGCCATTGCGATGAAATTTCACATTAAAATGTTGAATTTTTTGCCATCTTTAACTCCTGATGATCATATGATTTATACATATATTGCACTTGGTGAATAATAACAATTATTTACTTATTATTTTTATTTTATTCTTTGTTTTACTTTTATTTATTATTTTTTTATTTTAGGCCAAATCGCTAAAAACAGTTCTTTTTATGCTTCATTACATGCAAATTTCACTTCGCAAGAGTCAGAATCATCTAATCAAAGGCTAGAAATCACATCTACCACGTATGTATAATTCAAAGTTGCAAATATAATATTATATTAATAATTTATATATTTTTAGGGATTTGTTTGAACAAAATAAAGAAATTAATAATTCTGTGGTTGAAATAAGTAACAATTCCGACAACTCAACTCTTGATATCTTCGTAGAAGAAGTTAGGAACGATTATCAAAACGCTGGTTCACAATTTTGTGTCGCTCTGAATAAATTCATTGAACGATATCGTGCAGCAAAATCGATTTCGATTACTCGATTAACTTCCTTCTTACATAATATTAAGGATGCTACACGTATTAAAAGTGGTACTATGATACGTGTTCAGGTAGAAACCGTCAAACGTCGTAAACTAGAAGGGTCTAGTAGAGTAAGAAAGTCAGGTACTAATGTGAATAGAATTAAAGAAAATGTTGATTCTCAAACTATTCCGTCCCGAAAAAAACGAAAAGTTAATAAAAAAGCACATAATTTGGATGGGAACGTTGCAAAAATCAATTGAATTGAATTATATTAGTTAAAATTATTGTAACAGAATTTATTTTTAACTTGTGCTTATTTTTTATATTTTTTGTATCTATAGCTAAACTTGCGAAATTAAAATTTACGCAACTTGTTTAATTATCCGACTTAATCATTTCGATTGCATTAATAAATCACGTGATAGGTGTGGCTGACTGAGCCGCAAATCTTACGTTTTTGATAATCCTGCACTTACTTTTTTGATACTCTTGTATGTACCCCAAAATTACGCTTACTTTTATGATGCAGATCTGCATATATACACGTGACTTGTGTTACACAAAGGCCCAGTGCATTGTTTTTGCAAAAATAATTTTTGGTTACACGCCGCTAATGTTGTGTAACGTTACACAAGTCTAATTTTGCCCGGCATTAAGCTTAATGC
>QKWP01000339.1:53916-83128 GCA_003550325.1 Gigaspora rosea
ATGGGTTGTGGACTAGGAAAACCCGCCTTTGACACTTTTTCAACAATTTTGAGATTTTTGATTCAAATGAAAGTGCTGGTTTTTATCTATACGTATGTTACTTTTTACCCCATGTTGATATAATAAATTATCGTGATTTTTTAACTTGAATGTAAACCAATTTTTTAACGATCGTGTTCTAAAAATAGATTTACAACCGACTCAATTAAATTAGATTGGTTAATCAGTGGTTCATAATCACATGACATTGTTTATTCAGTAATTGATATCTAAAAATAAATAAAAAATTCAGGGGTAAAATTTAGGTAACACAAACTATAATCGCTATTTTCTCAAAATGGAAACCCCCCTTCAGAGGCGGGTTTTCCTAGTCCACAACCCATTTGTACGTACTATTCCAGGAGAGACCATCCCAAATTAGGAAACGATTACCTGAGTCACCCGGTCATTACACAATTATAAAAAAATTTTTTTTATATGTTTTATATAATACTATTAGTTCCGATTTAAATATCCGGTGAATCAACTTGAATCAAACTATTTTATTAAAGTATGATATGAAAGCCACAAGTTTGTATACTAATTTGATCACATTTATAATGCGAATAAGCCACGATGACCTCACGAAAAGGTATTATAAACTGTATAAAAAAACTTTAATAAATTGTGTAATGATCATCCCAACTATTTCCTAATTTGGGGGTCGTTTAAAGCAGGGTGCAGTCACGTGATATGGTACCAATCAACTTGTTTGTTTTGATCAACCCGGATCAGCCCGACGAAGAAACAAAGAAGAAAAAAAGTGAAAAAATGCAAAAATACAAGAAACGAGTATCAAAACCTACCTTGGGAAATTAACAAAAAATGTAGAGAAGGCAATTTTACTATAATACCACCCCTAACCCTAACCGCCGACTAACCCTTACCCTAACTTTAATTAAAAAGTCAAAATCATATGACTGCACCCTGCTTTAAACGACCCCCAAAAAAGTAAGCGTAATTTTGGGGTACATACAGGAGTAAGTGCAGGAGTATCAAAAACGTAAGATTTGCGACTGAGCCACTAACCTGGCACACATTCAAGACGTGCCATAAACTCAATACCAAACGAATACGATATTGTTTTATTAATATTCCATATAAAGTACTAAAGTTTAATTTATCACTTAAACATAATTGATTCGCTAATAATCATCCGGAACCTCTATACCATCAGCAGGTTAAGTATTATATATTTTTGATAATCTAGTATCAAATTCTGATATAATATACAGTACTATTTGCTTGTATATATATATTGCTTAATTCTTCTATAATTATAGGTAAATTTTTACTGATCTCAACACTTTTTAAGAATTGTTTTTTAATTTTTTAATTCTACTTTTATTTTCTTATTTTCAATAATATTCAACCATTCATTTAATATAGCAATTATTTCTATAATATTAGGCCGTTTTACAGAATGAGAATTCATGCATTTGCCCAATTGTCATCTCGACCATAATTCCAAACGAATAAATCTCTGATACTTTTGTGTATGATTTTTTCTGAAAGAGCTCTGGTGCGATATAAGGTAAAGAGCATAAAGACGTTCTTTTCGTCAAGTAGTTTTGGTAATTTGACACAATGAGATCATTTTTTAAATCTGCATATCACTCACGTTCCTGGTTTTGCGTGACAATGTCGCTCAGCTATATTATAACAAAAATGTAACTTTGTATCACTTCAGTTATGCATTAAATACATTAAATACGGAAATATCTCTGCGACACTCTGGACGTTCATTCTTAACTCATATCCAAAAAAAAAAAAAAATGGCAATAAAATTTTTTGAAAAACTTTCAAATAATTATCTTGAACTTATTGATGATGAGGAAGATTTTAATGTAATAATTAACGTTGGAGAATCTCCAAATGCTAAAAAATTTAGAGCACATTCAGCGATTTTAAGATCTAGGTCATTGTATTTTCGTAATGAATTGGCGAACATTGACAGAGATAAAAACAACATTAAAACGATTAATCTAAAGAATATCACCATCCAACAGTTCGAAATTATAATCAAGTAACTATATAATTTTCTTATTTATTATCTTACATTGTTCAATAAATCTTGCAATATCAAAAGGATTAATATAATTGTAAATTGTAACTTTAAATTAATTAAAGGTATATATACGGTGGAGTAGTTTCATTAGAAAACGTTGATACATCATTTATCTTTAACCTCATGGTTATTACTTGTGAGTTTTTATTCGAAGAACTAACAAAACGTCTTGAGTCTTATTTGATTGAAACAAAGGCTTCATGGCTTCGATTACATTTTTCTATAATATTTCAAAAAAGCTTTCAAAATAATAAATTTCAAGAATTACAAAATTGGTGCAATGATATTATAGTAAAACACCCAGAAATGTTTTTTGAATCAAAAGATTTTACATCAATTCAAGAAAATGCGTTAATCTCGATTATTAAACGAGATGACTTACAAATGAAAGAAACAAAAATTTGGAAACATGTTATTGAATGGGGAATTGCGCAAAATCCTGGAATACCATCTAATCCTAAAAACTGGACCAATGAAAATTTTTTAACTATGAAGACTGTTTTAGAAAATTGTTTACCTCATATTCGTTATTTTCAAATATCTGGTAGTGATGTTATTGACCATTTACAACCATATCAACAAATATTTGATAAAAATCTATGGGATGACATAATTAAAAGGTTTTTATCTTCAGACCGACCAGTATTATCAGTAATTCTTCCACCTCGTGTAGTTTTAAAACAAGCATTCCCACCCAGAACGAACGAACCATTTTCAATGATCATTAATGAAGCACACGCAGCTGAAATTACTTCTTGGATTGATAAAAAGGCTGATGTGTACTCTGCAATAAATAGCCCATATGAATTTAAATTACTTCTTCGTGGAACCAGAGATGGTTTTACTCCCGCTTCGTTTTGGAATTTATGCGATAAACAAACAAATCTTGTTGTGGTTGCAAAAATTAAAGGCACTGAAGAAATTCTTGGTGGATACAATCCTATTGGGTGGGATGAACCGATTAACCCCGGTGTGTATAAGTATTGCAATGAAAGTTTTATTTTTTCATTAAAAAATGGTACTATTAAAAATTCCATTTTAAGTCGCGTGAAAAATCCAGAATATGCAATTTATAATCGTTCTAATTGTGGTCCAACATTTGGTGGCGGTTTTTTTTTATCCCATGATTTAATGCTTATTAATCCTAATAAATGTTGGAATCATAAAGCTTCATATGAAAAACGAATTAGAAATGCAAAGTACAATTCTGAAGGGATGTCATATTTTTTAGTGGATGAATACGAAATATTTCAGATTAGTAAAAAGCCATAAATTTTTAAATATTAAGGGGTCATCTTTAAGTTTTATCAATATTATGAATAAATAAGTTTCACCAAAAGAAACTTGAGATCTTATCATCCGACAGCACTTAAATTATTTACAATATTTTACTGTTATAATTAAACATTTTCGTAACATATCAGATATAGTTTATTTTATTACAAGTTGTATCAAAAAAGGTACTGAATAAAAGATATTAGATCAGAGATATAGTTTTAATTAAGCTTATTTTTGTTTAGAACAAGACTTTAAAATTTTTGGGAAAATAAATCTGTATCGGTAATTGCAAAGGAAACAAATTATTACCAATAAACTATAGCTAAAGAATTTATAATTAATTGAAATTCTACTGTATAGTTAAAGTTTATAATAGCTTGCAATTATTAAGTGAAATTTTTATATGAGGACAAAACACAATAACCTAAAATTGTAAAAGTCGGAAGCAAAAACTATCAACAAAAATTGAAACCTCTAGTCAGAAATAAGGACTAAAAGATAAGGTTTAGCTAGACAAAGATAATTTAACTGTTTATATTTATTTAGAAAACAACCAGAAATCAGGCCTTAAATTTGATGTCGTTATTCTGGCCTCAACCTTTGAAAAATCTATTGTTTTGATTATTAAATGAACAAAGATGAAGAAACTAGGTTTCGCATGATTCATCAGCTCAAAAACTTCAATTTTCACCTAATTATAAAACATCATATTTATTTTGTTTCGTGTTAACAATGTTGTTCAGTTACTATGGATAGAAAATGGATCAAAAAGACAACTAGATACGAGTCAATTATTTTGATCGACTGTCTGGTCTTTCAGTTCAAAATCATGTCCTAAAAGAAAATAGTTTATTTTGATTAAGTATTTTATAATAGTTAAATATGCAAGCAGATAAATATGTTTAAGACTCGAATTCAATATTCATATTATTCCAATGTAATTTTGAACTTTTCCTAAACTCGATCTTCTTATGGAACAGAAAAATAACAGTAAATTTATCGGGAAAATTAGATTAGATAATTACTTCGAGGCCTTTCATAAAACATGTTTTTTTTTACATATTACATTAGAGTATTAAGAGTGAAGCGAAAAAAAACCTAATTTTGCCACATACGTACGTATGAAAAATATGTAAAAATTATATTTATGCTTCAATAATAAAAACATTTGTACTGCTTCACTTTGACAAATAATTAAATGTTCTCTGCTATGCACAGAATTTGACATCTAAAAAAAAAACATGTAAAAAATTTTTTGAAAAGCTTTCAAATAATTTTCTTGAACTTACTAAAGATTAATAGCCCTCATAGTTAAAATTATTTTCATTAAAATAGTTTTGAAAATCAAATGGAATGTTCGGATTTTATGCAATTCCAAATTTTACTTAATTGTCGTTTGATGTAAAATAAAATTTTCTGTAACAAAAATCTTTTTAGATAATTTAATGCAACGTTATTGCATAATTCGCAATTTTCGCAGTTATTATTTGAAACTTTTTGGCATATACAGTATTAAAAAAAAAGAATTCAATCGAAGCCATTAGTTTTTGTTTCGATCAAATAAAAACATGCAAGTTAAAATAATTAATTTTTTATGATTTTTAATATAACGCAATAAACTATCCATATACTTTAATTAAATTTATAATGATATTAACTAACAGTTTAAAATAAATTACCTTTGTCATAAAATTTTATATTAAGAATACTATATAATTATTCACCTTTTACAACCATATTAACGAATACTAGAACAAATTCTATAGGATTATATAAATAAAAGACTTCTATCTCCAAACAAATCTACATTATCATTTTCAACAATTATTATGGAACACGTGTGGCTGAAATTACTTATGGATTTTTTTGCTCCTGTTTCATTTTGGAATTTATGCAATAAGCAAATAAATGTTGTTGTATTGTAAAGGCTAAACGGATATAATCCTATTTGATGGGATAAATCGATTTATTATAGACATACGAATGCGACAAGTGTTTATTTTTTACATTTATTAATTTTGGTTTTGTTTTAAATTATTTATATGATGTAAACACAATATATTTGTATATAATAAAATTTAATAATGTGACAATATGTAACAATAGTTTAATACAAAATAGAAAATAGAATGAAATAAAAAATAGAAAAATTATTTATGTTAAAACCCGTCGTTTAACGACGTGCCCAGTATCTAACTTTTGCTATGTTGTAAAGCGACAATTTTTGTAGTAATGTATTTGAATACGATCAACTTTTTTTAGTTATAATTACATGTATAAAAATATAATTTTGACATTAGGTTACAATTACAATAAATATATATGTACGTAGAACATTTTAAATTCGAAATACGTATCATAGCAATACGTAGCAAAATTTAAAGTGTAAGCAAAAATTACAATTAATTGCAATTAATTGCAATTTAATTGATCACAATTACAATAAAACGTTATTAAAACTCCTACTTTTCGAAATGCTCCATTATTATACAGTACAATTAAAAACTTTTATTTAAAAAAATTAAATTTACATCGCATATACTATATACCTTTCTTTTAAAAAAAAAATTTGATACTCGAACTTAAAATAAGACAACATAGCTAGTAAAAAATTTAGAAAATATTTAAAATATACCCGGGTATAGGCTATTATCCTGTTCCTTGATTTTAGTTTTTAGGGATAGGGAAAGGGTTAGTTAGCACGTGATGTTTATCATATCGGCGTGTTTGGTTTTTAGGGTCACAAAATTATACTATAGTACCCCAAAATTTATTAGATCACGCACTGATCACGCCCTATTTTAATATCATGTGAGTAAAATCACGCCCTATTTTAATATCATGTGAGTATGAAAATCATTTAAATAACACCTCAAAAATATTTATTTACTATAAAAAATATAAGTAAACGCGTTGGAACCCATCGTTCAAAGCCTCAACCCATCGTCTTTTTGACCGATAGGTATAAAGTATAGTAGAATTTACTGTTATATAAGTTTTATTTTATACATTAACTATTTAAAATAGCTAGTTATGTCTAATTCAATTAGTACTTCAAGATTTACTTGTTCTCTTTGTACACGTTCACGATCTTACAAGACTCAACGTGGTCTTAAACGTCATGAAACAATAAAACATAAGGACCATAATATACTGTCTTTGCATATATTGCCACTACCTAACTATGAGCTTGATCATATTAAAAAAGCTATGATATGAGAAATTTAGAAGCATCTAAAAAGCCATCATCGCACCGTTGGAAATCAAGTATTTAGCAGTGAGAATGCCTTTGTAGGAATATTTGGTAAATATCTTACACGATATTCTCTATGTGGTAATTTTTATCAAAATTGTTTTAGTGGAGACAATTCATATACAAATATATATCTTTATTAATAATACTATGATTATTCAAGTTAGATCTTTTCTATTTAGTGCTTCTACTGTATATACACTATGTACAAATATGAGTTTGCTTTTAATATTAAAAAGTTTATACAGTAGTCATATTTTTATATAGTAAAATATACTACATACTTTAGTATACTTGTATAGTAATAATTCGTTTATAAAATTTGACTATAAAAATTGATCTACATTTGGACCCCAAAATTTTGGGGTTACTCAAATATGATGAACCAAACACGCCGATATGTTTACCCTAGTGATCTGCGTGACATATCGTGTGACTGCTATGCGTCGCATAAAATACCGTGTAAACAAATAAGATCATTTTAGTTTTTAATCAAAAAAAAAAATATATGGCATTAAAATTTTTTGAAAAGCTTTCAAATAACTTTCTTGAACTCATTGATGATGAGGAAGATTTTAACGTTATAATCAACGTTGGAAAATCTCCAAATGCTAAAAAATTTCGAGCGCATTCAGCAGTTTTAAGATATCGGTCATTATATTTTCGTAATGAATTGGCAAAAATTAACAGGGATAAGAACAACATTAAAACGGTTAATCTAAAACATATTACTATTCAGCAATTTGAGATTATTATCAAGTAGCTATTTTTAATAAGTATTCTTATTTAGAATCTCACATTGTTTAAGACATCTTGAAATATTAAAAGTATTAATGTAATTTTAAATTTTAAATTAATTAAAGGTATATCTATGGTGGAGTAATTTCATTAGAAAACGTTGATACATCATTTATTTTTAACCTCATGGTTATTACTTATGAGTTTTTATTCGAAGAACTGTCCAAACGTCTTGAGATTTATTTGATTGAAACAAAGGCTTCATAGCTTCAATCGCATTTTTCTGAAATATTTCAAAAAAGCTTTCAAAATAATAAATTTCAAGGATTGCAAAATTGGTGCAATGATATTATAGTAAAACACCCGGAAAAGATTTTTGAATCAAAAGATTTTACATCTATTCAAGAAAATGTGTTAATAACGCTTATTAAACGAGATGATTTACAAATGGAAGAAGCAAAAATTTGGAAGATTATTATTGAATGGGGAGTTGCACAAAATCCTGGCATGTCACCTGATCCTAAAAACTGGTCCAACGATAATTTTTTAACTGTGAAGACTACTTTACAAAATTGTCTACCTCATATCCGTTATTTCCAAATACCTGGTGTCGATGTTATCGATCATTTACAACCGTATCGACGAATCCTAGATGATAATTTATGGGATGATATCATGAAAAGACTTATATCTCCAAGCAAGCCGATATCATCAGTAATTCTTCCATCTCGTGTAGTTTTAACACAAAATTTACCACCCTCAACAATCATTAATGAAGCACACGCGGCTGAAATTACTTCATGGATTGATAAAAAGGCTGATGCATACTCTGCAACAAATTATCCTTATGAATTTAAATTACTTCTTCGCGGAACTAGAGATGGTTTACTCCTGCTTCATTTTGGAATTTATGTGATAAGCAAACGAATGTTGTTGTAGTTGCAAAGATTAAAGGCACTGACGAAATTCTTGGTGGATATAATCCTATTGGATGGGTTAAACCTAGCTCTGCTGTACATAGGAATTGCGATGAAAGCTTTATATTTTCTTTGAAAAATGGTACTATTCAGAATTCAATTTTAAGTCGAGTGAAAAATCCAAAAAATGCAATTTTTTGTCATCCTAGTGATGGACCAGTTTTTGGTGGTGGTTTAGGCCCCGGTGATTTACTTTTTTTTAATCCTGATTCTTGTTGGACTTGTTTAACTTCATATGAAAAACGAATTAGAAATGCTGCATACAATTCCGATGGGTTATCATTTTTTTCAGTTGATGAATATGAAATATTTCAGATTAGAAAAAAGTCATAAATTTTAAATATTAAGTGGAGCATCTTTAAGTTTTACCATAAATTATAATGAATAAGTTTTATCAAATGATACCATCAAATTCTTATTAGACGAAACATTTGTGTGCGATTCAAAAGAGAAACCTAAATTCAATCCCCTTAATGAAATTTGTAACTAGAGATGACAAAATTTTTTTACATATTCTAGCTTATTCATACATGTTATAGTAAAGCATAGCAAAATAAAAAAGCATCAAGTTTAATATATATATATATATATATATTTTTTTAAAAAAAAAAAAATCAAATTTAATTTATCTCATTCAATTAATGATTAATTTATTTTAATAGTAATACTTTTCTAAGAATACTATGCATAGCTTGAATGGAAGATTCAAATACAGGTTAATTAGTCATAATTTGAATATTAGTATTAAAATTATTAATAATGTTTACAATTCAAATTGATCTTCAAAATTATTATCATGTAATCAAATCCAATACTTGATTATTTTTCTCAGACTTGTTTCATTACAATTAGTCGTATTTGTTTGAAAAGCTTGCCAAAATGGTCTAATGTATGATCAGTAGAACCAACTAGAAATTCGCGAAGAAATGTCGAATTTACAAATTTGGTAAAGGCCAATCTGACATTTATGTAAATATATTATTAGCGTTCAACAATAGATTTTTTAATCTAACTCATAAGGTTGTTTATTTGTATTTATATTATAAACATAATGGGAATTTAAGACTGAATACTTGCATAAATAAATCGCTAGTCAGAAATGAAAATTAAAAGCAAACTACAATATAGTAACTATTTTTTCATAATATCAAAATGGTGCTTTGAATTTCATGTTTGTTAGATATTATTTTATTACTGGGCATCAAAATGAAGCTCATCTTAAAGCAACAGTGGTTTTGAGATCTATGTATTCTAATATATTATATTTGCTCTAAATAATATAAAAATTTCACATACACTTATTTATGGTTATTAAAAGTAAAAAAAATACCTTCAAGAAAAAAAAATTCAGAAATCTGGCATTTTAAATTTGTTATTGCTAACATATATAAAGCTTTCTATAAAACTAGATAATTCAGCTGTATATAAATTTATTTATAAAGTTAATTTTTATAAATTTATCTGCTTTTGTCTATTTTTTTTCCCAGACTCGCTATTCCTTAATTAACAAAGTTTAAAGAATTAATACATGTGTATTATCTGTTACTGTAAAATTAAATTTAATTAAATGTCACTAGAAAATTTTGATACTTAATTTATTATTAACCTCATCGTCATTACTTTATGAATTTTTATTTGATGAACTAGCAAATGCTTCGAATTTATTTAATTGAAATGAAAACTTCATAGTTTTGATTACTTTATTCTCAAAATTATAAATTTAAAGTATTGCCAAATTGGTGCAATAATATTATCAAATAATACTATCAAATTCTTATCATCTAAATAGCCCCAATTTACTTTTTTTAAATACAATATTATTGTTTAATTGCATTAATTGATACCAAGATTAAATATTTTTCGTGTCATACAGCTTATTTTATTACACCTAAAATACCTAGTATAATTGATAACATTCTTTTTAAAGCAAAGACTCTTAATATTTTTGACAAAATAATTTGGCAGCTGCAAAGGAATTTTGTAAATTTAATTTTTCATTAAACGACCAATGGCTAGCAAATTATAACTAAAGAATATGATGAAGTTAAATTACTAAAGTTAAAATTTATAATAACTTGTAGTCATTAAACGAAACTTTTGTGTGCGATTCAAAAAAGAAAACTAAATTCAATCCTCTTAATGAAAGTTGTAACTAGAGATGGGCAAATTTTTTTTTACGTATTCTAGCTTATTCATTTATGTTATAGTAAAGCATACAGCAAAATAAAAACGCCTTCAAGTTTAATATATATATAGATTTCTTTTTTCAAAAAAAAATAGATTTAAATTATTTGTATCAAATCTAATTTATCACATTCAATTGATGATTAATTTTATTTTATAGTAATACTTTTCTAAGAATACTATGCATAGCTTAAATAGAAGATTCAAATACAGGTTAATTAGTTATAATTTGATGATTAGTATTAAAAATTATTAATATTTACAATTCAAATTGCCCTTCAAAATTATCCTCATATCATCAAATTCAATACTTGATTATTTTTTTCAGACCTGCTTCATTACAATTAGTTGTATTTGTGTGAAAAACTTACCAAAAAGGTCTAATGGATGGTAAGTAATACCAACTTGAAGTTCACGAAGAAATGTTGAATTTGCAAATTTGGTAGGCCAATCTGATATTATATGTAAATATATTATTAGCATTCAATAATAGATAACTCATAAGGTTGTTTATTTGTAATTTAATATTATAAACAAAATGGGAATTTAAGACCGAATCCTAGAATAAATCAAATTGCTAGTCAGAAATGAAAATTAAAAAGGTAAACTACAATATATAGTAACTATTTTTCATAATATCAAAAAATGATGCTTTGAATTTCATGTTTGTTAGATATTATTTTTATTACTGGGCATCATCTTAAAGCAACAGTGTTTTTGAAATCTATGTATTCTAATATATGATATTTGCTTTAAATAATATAAACCTATTGTCATACACTTATCTATGGTTATTAAAAGTAAAAAAAAATACCTTCAAGAAAAGAAAACTTCAGAAAACTAGTATTTTAAATTTGGTATTGCTAACAGACATAGGTTTTCTATAAAACTAGATAAATTAGTTGTATATAAATTTATTTTATAAAGTTATTTTTATAAATTTATTGTTTTTTGTGTTTTTTTTTTTTTTTGCCCAGACTTGCCATTCATTAATTAACAAAGAATTACAGTTGTATCTGGTCATACAGTATCACCCTTTTTGTCTCTATATGTTTTTTTTTAATTTTTGGAGATATATGTAAAGATGGATATAACACAATATATGATAAATATATATAAAAGGAAATTTATTCTGCTTAAATACAGAAGTATATCGGTCTTCTTCAAAATAAAAGCCGTCGAGCGCTTTTATGTATCCACAAGTAACATGTGAAATATCCAGATAGACATAAAGGAGCGCCATGACTAGATCATATCCACCGATTTATTTTTAGGGATATAATGACTATAGGTTCACAAAAACCTTCAGTATTCGATTAGCACTATAGGGTTGGTTTCACTGACACCAACATTTGTTTCATCGACAATCAGTTCCACTGACAAAACAACAATTGTTTCATAGACAGCTCATTTCATCAACAATCAATTCACCGATGCTTGTTTCATCAACAATTAGTTCATTCCAAGTTTATTTCACCAACAATTATTTCACAGACAGATCATTTCACCAACAAACTTTTTTAAAAATTGCAATGACCAGAATTACTTTGTTGGTAAAATGACTATCAATGAAATAAATTGTCAGTGAAATGAACTTGAATTTATTGTTTGTGAACTAAGTTGTTGGTGAATCGATTGTCAGTGAAATTAACTTGAATTTATTGTTGGTGAACTAAGTTATTAGCGAAGCGATTGTCAGTGAAATGAACAGATCCTTAAATCCAAATAAACATATCATTAATTTTGCTCCACATTAGTAATGCTCCACATTTACCTGGTTTTATAAATTGTTTATCTATAGCCATAGCTTTATTAAACATAAATAATAAATAATAAAAAAAAAGTAATAACGAAAAAATAGATCAAATAATATACTAAAGCCTCAAATGTATCTTTTTTGTTGCAATAACCGAACTAATGAAAAAATCTAACTTTTGATATTCATACAAGCAAATATAATAAAAACATAACTTTGTATCAATTTGCAAGGTGACTTATAACGTTCATAACAAAAATGGAGCAAAAATATTATAAAGCAACTCTCCAGATGTGCAATAATAGTGGTTTAACAAGGTTTATACTTAATATTTTAATGTTTATTGTGATCATTTTATTTTTTTTAACTTGTAAGCATTGTACTTTTGCAAAGATAAAAATGCTATTTTTTTATAGTTTTTTACATGATATAAGGATGAGAGGGTTTTTATTAGCTCAATTACTATTAACACTGCCAAAATGCTTAATATACTACTTAAGAAACAAAGATTTTCTTACCTTCTCTTTACTCAGTACTCTATTTACATTATCACATGAATCTCTAATTCATGAGGATCTCAAGTTCGTATCTATATCACACCATTAGAGCATTCTGCGGATAATTATATACCCTCAGAATATAATCGAATGTTCCACTGCCGATTACATTCTCATTCTTACATCATAGCTTATGTACATATTTCAGAAAAGAACATTTGCGATAACATTATGTGTTAAATATAAAATAAATATATTTTTCAAATGATCATTTAGTGTATTTTGATATCTCAAGATATTGATTATGCATTTGAAGAATGACTATGTTGTCACAATCTGACTGCATTCTTTTTAACTTCTATTAAAAAAAAAGACTTTTTTTGGAAGGCTTTCAAATAATTATCTTAAACTTATTGCTAGTGTAGAAGATTTTAATGTAATAATTAATGCTGAAGGATCACAAATACTAAAATATTTAGGGTGCATTTGACAATTTAAGATAAATGTCATTGTATTTTTGTAATGAATTGGCAAATATTATTATAGACAGTAACAATATTAAAAGGTTAATCCAAAATATGTCATTAGCCAGCAAGTTAAAATTATTATCAAGTAACTATATAACACAGTTTTCTTATTTAAAATTTTACAGCATTTAAAATATTAAAAGGGATTAATGTTATCTGTTACTGTAAAATTAAATTTAATTAAAGGTATATTTATGGTGATGTAGTTTCTTTAGAATATTTTGATAATTTATTATTAACCTCATCGTCATTACTTTATGAATTTTAATTTGATGAACTAGCAAAATGATTCGAACTTATTTAATTGAAATGAAAATTTCATAGTTTTGATTATTTTATTCTCAAAATAATAAATATAAAGTATGCCAAATTGATGCAATAATATTATATTAAAATGACAAGAAAAGATTTTTAATTAGAAGATTTTATATCAACTCAAGAAAATACGTTAATCTTATCAAATGAGATGATTTACAATGAATAAGTAAATATTTGGATGCATGTTATTGAAGCCAATTCTCCTATAAACCAATTAATCTTCATCACGCAGGTGATAATTTACTAACAAGTAATTCCTGCAACTAATAAAAGCTAACTCTAACTATGTGTAATGAGAAAATGAGTACATACCAATATTGAATGGGAATTAGGGTTCCGAAGTCAGTTCAGTTCAATAGAGGTTCAGGTTCAGGTTCAATGAACCTGAACCTGAACCTGCTCTAAAAGTTCAATACTGAACTGAACCTAAACTTAAAATTATTGAACATGAACCTGAACCTGAACTTAAAAAAAGTTCAGTTCAGGTTCAGTTCAAGGTTCATGAACATGTTCAGGTTCATAATATATGCACATGTTTACCTAAATCACAAAGTTAGAATCAATTAGTAAAATTTAGAGAATCATAGAAATTTGTATAATTTTATTAATAAATTTATACAAATTTCTATGATTCTNTAATTTTATTAATAAATTTATACAAATTTCTATGATTCTCTAAATTTTACTAATTGATCTTAATTTCTTGCACTAAGTAAACTTGTTAAGCACCAAAAAATACATCAAATCGGCATATTTTATTTTACTTTTCTTAAAATTTGAAGAAAAGATGCTTAATTTTGGAAGTTTTAATCAAAAATTCAAAATTAAGCATCTTTGACGCAAATTTTAAGGAAAATAAAATAAAATATACCAACTGATGTATTTTTGGTGCTAAACAAGTTTGCTTATATCAAGAAGTTATGATCAATTAGTAAAATTTAGAGAATCATAGAAATTTGTATAATTTTATTAATAAATTATACAAATTTCTATAATTCTCTAAATTTTACTAATTGATCATAACTTCTTGATATAAGCAAGCTTGTTTAGCACCAAAAAATACATCAGTTGGTATATTTTATTTTATTTTCCTTAAAATTTGCGTCAAAGATGCTTAATTTTGAATTTTTGATGAAAACTTCCAAAATTAAGCATCTTTTCTTCAAATTTTAAGAAAAGTAAAATAAAATATGCCGATTTGATGTATTTTTTGGTGCTTAACAAGTTTACTTAGTGCAAGAAGTTATGATCAATTAGTAAATTTAGAGAATCATAGAAATTTGTATAATTTCATTAATAAAATTATACAAAATGCTATGATTCTCTAAATTTTTCTAACTGATTTATACTTCTCACTCTAAGTAAACTTGTTCAGTATCAAAAAGTACACATATTTTTATTACGACTTAAACTAATTTGCAAAATTTGGACTAATCTGCACAGGTCAAATGAAACCACATTGGGTAACAATCGGGTTCCCAATAGGTCACCTATTTTTAACTCATATTAATATGCATGTTTACCGGTAAATAAAACCTAAAATTATCCGATTCGTCTCGGATTGTAAACAGATCTTTGGCACAAATACGAGACTTTTCAGTAATTTTTAAGATAACTTCCAAAGCCCTATCAGTTACCCGATTTGTATTTTAAATAAATCCAATTGATGTATTATTTTACTCTATTTTGCATGAAAACCAGAGACATTTTGGTAATCTTGATGGTTACTTTCATAGTCCTATCGGTTTCTCGATTTGTCTTAGCTCAAACCGGTTGTTATATTATTTTTATCTATATTGCATAAAAACCGGATGCATATATGAGACTTTTCTGTAATCTTTAAGATTCCTTCCATAGAATTATTGGTTACCCGATTTGTATTTTAAATAAATCCGATTGATGTATTATTTTTCTCTATGTAACAAGAAAACAGTGAGCAAATACAAGACTTTTTAGTAATATTTAAGATTCCTTCCATAGAATTATCGGTTACCCAATTTGTATTTTAAATAAATCTGATTGATGTATTATTTTTCTCTATGTAACAAGAAAACCGGATACGCTTCGGGTTTTTTTAATAAGCATATTAGCATGTCCGGTAGGACTATTTGATAGTTTATTATTTATTTATTTATTTATACGTATTCAATTGAAATCAATTATTACAGCGATAATACATTGTTCACTATATACTATAGTTATAATACATATTGTTTTTGCTAATATAAAAGCTTGATGCACGTCAAAAGCTATAATTGAAATTTTAAAAATTAAACGTTTGCTTGAACAAACTATTGATCATTATGAAAAATTCCTGCTTTATGAAGAAACGCCAACCCCTATATAAAAAAAAATTAATAAAATAAATAAAATAACAATGAAAAGATTCAAATTTCANTAACTTGCTTTGGGTGCTCTCAAGCATCTCTCTCAATGAATTAGGAGTAAAATTTTAACTAGTCAGAAATTGAATAAAAAACTAATCATTATTACTTAGGTCAAAAAAACCTGGAGCTGCGACCACCAATTTTTTTCCATAGAGCTGCCATTGATAGAGTATCAAAGAGATTGCTCAAGCTAAATTACTCTTTTTATTTATTTCATAATATGAATCTCCAACAAGACCGTCGTCACTACTAAAAATTATTATGTTATATTTTATACAAGGTATTATAATAAGGGCCTGACATTTATTAGGCAATATTTTAGGGGTGGGGGGTCAAGAAAAATCTTACCTTAGTTAAATTTGATTGGCTAAAATTCTTTTATAGATCTTACCTGGGGGTGGGGTAAGCCCCTATAGTAAATGGATATTAGGTAATAAATGTTAGCGCCCTAAAAGATATCCAGAATTTAATACTCAAAAGAATAAATACGTATTACCTTCTTTGTCGATTTTTTCTTCACCCAATGCAAAAAAAAAAGGTTTTTTTTTATATATCATATAAGTACTTTTATTATAAAAACTGATTTTTATTGTAACTACAGAACTAAATCTGTGCACCTTGCATATTGTGTAATGATCAAATTTAGATGAGTCATAAATTTTAGGTTGAGATATAAATTTAATTGGTCAATATGGGTGTCAAATTACTGATGCACTTATATAATCTGCAGATCCTCCAATATATGTCAAATTTAGGTGTGTCAAAAATTTTGGAGTGATCCACAGATCTGCCCATATGAAAAAAATTAATATCGTTATAATATCGCAATTAAAAAAGTCTATTTTTATTATATTAGCATAATGCCATAATAATCAGGCAATTGAAAAATATATTTTCTGTTAGTACATGATAGTAATTAAAAGTCTAACAATTACTAATCAAGCATTTTGCTTATCTAAGGGCTGTGTCATTAATCACCCGATTATTTTTTATCAGAGGCCTACTCCTCTCTCTTTCCTTTAATATATAAATAGTCAGGTTCCTTATATATAATTTCACTTTTTTTTTACCTCCCTTCCCCTCTAAAAAATCACCTGATTTTTGTCACTCCTTTAACTAATTCCGAACTCAATTTGAGCAGAAGTTTAAATATTATAGTAAAATCATGTAACTACAAAAACTTGAGTTTAACTGGTTTGGGGCCGAACAGAGTTATTTATTTTTAATTTTTACTAGAGAACATCAAAGAGAAAGAGGGAGAAGTAATGTTAATGGAAAACAACTTTAAACGTCTTAGATAGGTTTTAGGTAGTAATATAATAAGCAATCGTTGCATCACCCATCATTAACCCGAGTTCAACCCGAGTTGGGTTGGGTTAGGTCAGATCCAGGTCAGATTTGACATGAGCCGGATTAGACCCAGGTTGAGTTTGGTATGAGGTGGGTCAGACCCAGGTCGGTTTGACATGAGGTGGGTCAAACCTGGGTTGGGTTTTGACCCAAGTGGGTCTGACCCAGGTCAGGCCCAAACCCGACCCAACCTGACCCATTAAGACCCCTAACATTATACTCTCCTACTTTAATAATTACATTTGGCACCAATTACATGAAATTTTACTATATTTAAATATCATAGTAAATTATATTTGATAATAATATAGCTAATCCCAATTAACCCAATTAGCAAACTTTTTTGACAAACTTTGCTAACCAAATAGTACATTTTGTACAATATTTACAAGTAGCACCCATGTAGCAAGCTAATATTTCTCAACTGGAATCAAGACAAATAGAGTATACTAGCTTTGCAGGAGGGAACCAATGCTTTTGAGACTAACCAAATACAGGCAGAGTATTAAATTTTTGTTATTGTTTTCTGCTTGAAAGGCCCTACTACCATTTGGTAGATGATTCAGTATATCCAAGTCCCTGCTATTAAGAGATGGAAGATAATACTCAATCTTAAAATAGCTTAAAACCTATTTTTATTAATCAGTTTTATACCTCTGCCTTAGAAAATAAATAGTTTTTTGATCTAACCTTATCATGATAAGTCTATTAATTTTTATTATATGGCAATTGAACAGTTGATCAAGCAGATAAAATACTAAAGTATTCTGATACAGCTAAATTACAAATGTTTATAAACAAACTAAGACCAGAACTATATGTTTTTATGCCTTCATTCTTTCCAAATATGCTAGAGGCTGCTTATAAAAGGGCTAGAATACTATAACTAAAAAATTTTGCTCTTTCTAATTTATTTGTATACCTTCTTTTTGTAAATAAGTGTACCTCTCTTCTGAATACTTGCACTCTTTATCAATTTTTCCAATGCTACTATCTGCCAATGGTACTAAGACAATAATAGAAACACTAGTAAAAGCAATTAATAAAATGATCTTGCAATTACAGAAAAAATCCAGCTCATGAACTTTTCAAAAAATTCTTGGCTAAGGTTGTATGTTTTAGATATAATAAACCTGGTTATTTAAGCAGAATGTGCAATGAAAATAGCAACAGTAGAGTAAAGAGTACTACAAGTACAACTTTAAACTCTAAACCTAGTACTAAAGATACAACTAATAATACTTTTCAGACCCTTTTTTTTTGTCAAAAAATAAAGATAAGGAGAAAGAAGATGTAATCAATATGCTTTTATAAGCCTTTGTAAAGAGCAGTTACCTTTCTTTTTCCTAGATATAAGCATCATTCTACTCTTCTATATCAAAAATATAAAAAAAATCTAAAAAAGTCAGATATGTTATTAGCTCTGGTAGAAGAAGAGGATCCAATTATAAATAACCACTCTATAAAAGAACTTGAACCTAATATGAATAAAGATAATGAAAACAGTAATAAAGTTCTACCCCTTTAAATAAATTTGTTCCTATAGCTAAACTAGTATATTAAGAGAAAGCTATCTAGACTAAAGTATTTAAAGGGTCTACTAAGGCTAACACAGGTCGAATGAAACCACATCGGGTAACAATCGGGTTCCCGATAGGTTACCTATTTTTAACTCATATTAATATGCATGCTTACCAGTAAATAAAACCTAAAATTATCCGATTCGTCTCTGATTGTAAACAGATCTTTGGCGCAAATACGAGACTTTTCAGTAATCTTTAAGATAACTTCCAAAGCTCTATCGGTTACCCGATTTGTATTTTAAATAAATCCGATTGATGTATTATTTTTCTCTATGTAACAAGAAAACCGGAGACATTTTGGTAATCTTGATAGTTACTTTCATAGTCCTATCGGTTTTCCGATTTGTCTTAGCCCAAACCGGTTGTTATATTATTTTTATCTATATTGCATGAAAACCGGATGCATATACGAGACTTTTCTGTAATCTTTAAGATTCCTTCCATAGAATTATCGGTTACTCGATTTGTATTTAAATCAATCCGATTGATGTATTATTTTTCTCTATGTAACAAGAAAACATGGAGCAAATACGAGACTTTTTAGTAATATTTAAGATTCCTTCCATAGAATTATCAGTTACTTGATTTGTATTTTAAATAAATCCGATTGATGTATTATTTTTCTCTATGTAACAAGAAAACCGGATACGCTTCAGGTTTTTTTAATAAGCATATTAGCATGTCCGGTAGGACTATTTGATAGTTTATTATTTATTTATTTATTTATACGTATTCAATTGAAATCAATTATTACAGCGATAATACATTGTTCACTATATACTATAGTTATAATACATATTGTTTTTGCTAATATAAAAGCTTGATGCACGTCAAAAGCTATAATTGAAATTTTAAAAATTAAACGTTTGCTTGAACAAACTATTGATCATTATGAAAAATTCCTGCTTTATGAAGAAACGCCAACCCCTATATAAAAAAAAATTAATAAAATAAATAAAATAACAATGAAAAGATTCAAATTTCAATATTTACCTGAAATTATTCACCAGAACTGCCTTTGAAATTATTTTGGGTTTGTTATTTCCCCGCGCTGCCTCAGAATTATCATTGCGATCGTCACGTAATTCATCATAATTTTCATCGCTAGTATAACCAGAAATACTAGTTCTTCCATTTCTGTTATTGTTACTTCCACTATTACTTCCACTATTACTTCCACCTCTATTATTGTTATTACTACTGCTTGGTTCTTCTTCTTCTTCCAAATGGTAAGTAGCAGAAATAGCCCACTCGGGTGCATCGATTGGAGGTTTCGTTTTATCGGCCCAATTTTTGTCGTTGTACCACCCTTCCTTAAACATTTTACATGAGAAGTCTTTTTACCCATTTCATCAGCCAGCCGCAGAATCTTTCTAATCTATTATCAAATAAAATAAAAAAGGAAAGTAGTGCCCGAAGCATCCCATAAAAAAAAAGGAACAACAAAATGTTACTTACTCTTCGTGATCTCCACGGCTTATCGTAGACATTTATTACATGATTATCTGTCTTGTCTTTGGGTCATATTTTTAGATGTTTTTCTGACAATGTTCATTCTACATCTGTTTCAGAATATTCGTCAGAATGGAAATCCCCATCATTAATTATTTCTTCAAGGTCAGCTTTAAAATTATCAAAATTCATCTTAGGAGAAGTTCTGTAAGGTTTCTATCGTTGGTATTAATCATATGATTAATACCACGAACTTGCCTTTTTTTTTCTATAAATAATAAAATTTAACTATAATTAATATCAGCACCCTGGTACACCTATAAAATAATTTATACTTACTTTAGATCGTTGACTGTTTATTCCTTTTCTTTTTTTATCGAGCTTCACTCTTACTTCATCTTGCTCTATTTGCCATTTTTCATGTTGGTGGTGGTGAAGGCTTTGGAGGACGTACTTAAGTTCTGTAAGTTTATATCTAAACTGACCCTCCAGTGCCTTACTAATCGCTGACATGGTATTTTTTTGTACATGCCGAGAAATATCCGACTATGTTTTGGTTGGATCAAGTTGAAGAGAATCATCTAGGCCATTTAAGATTTGAATTACTTTGTCCTATAGTATTAATAAAATAATTAATAACGATAATTAATAAAAATAATTAGTAACGATAATGATAATTAATAAAAATAATTAGTAACGATAACGATAAAAATAATTAATAACAATAATTAATAGATAAAGTAATATTTAATAATAAAATATTTATATACATGAAAGAGCTTATACTGATCTGCAGTTATCTCTTCTAGATATTCGCGAGATTTTTTCATGTATTCGGAAGGAGGTTCCGGAGTGACCTACGGCCTCCTTAGATTATTTGCAGGAATATTATGATCTTTGCTTTGTTTGCCCTTTTATTACTAGGGTTGACTGAAAAGGTAGCAATAGCAGAATTAGTATTATCACAAGAAGAGATAGTAGTTTCATTAGCATCGCAAGGAGCGACAGTAGTTTCATCAGCATCAAGGTCACAAAAACCCAAATTATCCATTGGGCAGGAAAGCCCAGTTGTCCCCATTACACCGGTTGTTTCAGTATTATCGACATCAACATATTCTGATGGATCATTAGATGTAGTTGCTTTATCAGATTTAATTTGTTTACTTCATTAATTAAGCTTTCCACATTGCTCTTTAAGAAAGAGATTTCTATTAATATATAAATTTTTTGTTAGTCATATCGGTAATTCAATTGTTCTATTGAAAAAAAATTTTTTTACTAATTTTCGTATAATTACCTTTATCTTTTTCATCGGGACTTCTTGACCAGTGACAATAATGAGAATGTTCGTTTGGAGAAATTGATCTATGACAGTGACTTTCAATGTCCCGATAGTTTCTATTAATTTGATGTGAATGACGAGGTGGGGTTATTGAATGACGATGATAGTTTTGGCGAGGTGGAGTTGCTGAACGACAATGATAGTTTTGGCGAGATGAAGTTGCTGGAAGACGATGATAGTTTTGGCGAGAAGTAGACTGACAGTTTTGGCGATACAGTGTTGTCGATCAGAATGGAGTACCTCTTTGAGATGACATGGATGGTGAAATTGAGCGTCGAGCTGAAATGATGTTAATTTTGTATGCGTTTTTAGTACGCATTTTTTAAAATGAGTTTTCAAAAAACCAAAAAAGGAATCTATAGAGCTATTGGTTATTAGGTATTTAATTTGAAGAGAAGAAGACAAGAAAAGTGTTTCCAAAGAAAAAACAAAAAAGAAATCTATTAAGTTATTGGGTATTAGGTATTTAATTTGTAGAGAAAAAAACAAGAAAAGCGTTTCCAAAAAAAAATAAAAAGGAATCTATTGAGTTATTGGTACAAAAAAAGTGGGTTATTTATATAAGTTTACCTTACTCGTAATCAATATTTGTGTATGTAAATGTAATGACAGGTATATTAAAGGTTTTATGAGCGAAACGAAAAAGTCAAATAATGTCACTAAATAAAGGATGATGCGAAGAGTCAAATTTTTGCAACGTATAATAAGAATGTATGACCTATTTATAATTTTTTATATTTCCGAAAGTCAATTAATTGATTATGCATACGAAGTACTTCAAAGTTCTATTATATTATCAGAAATTAAAATTCAGATGAAAAAGAGTCAAATTTTTGCAATGTATGATAAGAATGTATGACCTATTTATAATTTTTTATATTTCTGAAAGTTAATTGATCATGCATACGACGTACTTCAAAGTTCTATTATATATTATCGGAAATTAAATCAGATTATGCAATTTACAAATATTTGCATTAAACAAACAAAAGGCCTATCGTAACTTTATTGATAATTTGAATCATTAAAAAATGTCAAACCAAAAAAAGTTTAATATATAAATAATTGTATTAAGCAAATAAAGGCCTATCGGGATACCGGTAACTTTATTGATAATTCGAATCATTAAAAAATGTCAAAACAAAAAATGTTTAATATATAAATAATTGTATTAACAAACAAAAGGCCTATCATAACTTTATTGATAATTCGAATCATTAAAAAATGTAAAAAGTTTAATATATAAATAATTGTATTAAGTAAATAAAGGCCTATCGGAATACCAGTAACTTTATTGATAATTCAAATCATTAAAAAATGTCAAAACAAAAATTCAATTTCATTGATACAATAGATTTTCATATCAATGCTACTTATTTATTTATTTTGACATGTAAAAAAGAAATATGAACTACTAGCATTAATGTTTTATTACTGGAAATCATATCAGAATACCAATAACTTTATAGTCAATCGAATTACTAAACACGTGTCAGAGTCAAACGGAAAGTAAAATTGTCAAAACAAAGAGTATATTTTATTCGATAATTATTAGAAAAAAAAGTCCATTAATCATATCGGCATTTCGATAATTCTCTTGAAGATTCAGATTACATATAATTCTTGCCTATACTTCTTTAATCTTTTCTCTCTCATTCTATTTTCGTTCATCTTTATCTATATTTCTCATACTATTTTCGCTTATTTATCTATATCTTTATAATTCTATTTTCATTTATATAATTTTTATCCACTTTCACTTGCTTGTATATTTCGTTCATATATCCTCTTATCTCTATCTTTTGCTCATATTCCGTTCACATATTTTTCCATCTGATATTTTCTTTCATTATCATGGGTTATAAGAAAAAGAGTTCGATTGTTAAAAATACAATTGAAAAAGCCAACCGTCCTAAGTATTCAAGGAATCGCCACCCTGAATATTGCTTCTGCAATATTTGTAAAGGCATTCTTGTCGATCCAAGAACCAAAAAGTCTCATATGGCTAGAAGGGATACTGTAGTAAGAAATTTCCTTGATGTTGGTGGATTTTTAACAACCGTAATAAACCTTCCAGAAATTCCATTTCCAGAAATGGAATTTCCAGACATGGAAATCTCAGATAACCCTATACAACTTAATACCGTTAGTTCTGACAATGAATCGATTATTTCTTCATATGAAGAAGAGTACAATTTTATTACTAAGACACAGTCCAAAAAGGGAAAAAATCTGGAAAACGGGAAAAACAGAGCATCCCATTACCTATGGAATTCAGCAAAACCTTTTTCTCAGACGATGAAAATAACGAGGCTGGTCTTAATGAAAATCTATCGGAAGAAGAAGATTTAGATGATAATGAAATTAATTTTAATGCACCTGATTCATATGAAGAAAATGACAAACCAACTGAACATGCAGATACAACTAATGCTTCTACGTGGATCATTTTTTGGGCTTTGAATTATCAAGCAAGGTGTACGTTATCTGATATTGAAACCGGTTTTCTAATAAAATTTCTTCGATACGTTTGTATCTTTCATGACGAAAATAAATATGCCACCTTCCCTACAACTTTAAAAATGGCACGCAAAGCTCTTGGAATCTGTGCTCACATGATTAAGTACCAACATGTGAAAAATGTTGTAAATTATATAGCGTTGCCGATGTGTCAACCGACAAGCCTAATTTATTGCCCAAAATAAACCATTGCACCTTCCAAGACTTTCCAAATCACCCAATGGACAACCCTGTACTTCACCTATAGCAAAAAAAGTTCCAGTAACTGGTGGAGTTATATTTAAACCAACCTTAATTTTTCTGACTATTTCTTTGGTACATTAATTACAGTCGTTATATAATTGGAAGGGGTTTGAAGTGAATTGTAGAAATTGGGTAGATAGGCTTGTTGATCCCGGTATGGTCATTGATATCTATGATGGTAGAATCTGGAAAACCTTTCAGGTACTCTAATTTAATTAACAAAAAAATTATATATGGCAGCATACATAATTTATGTCAAACCAGTACTGTATTGTATAGAAATAGGACCTTGATAATAATACCATATGGCATGATTTTTGTATTATCTTTAAGATTTCTATAATAATACTAGTTTAATGTAAGTTATGAGATGCTGCCTATTCGAATTTTTCAAATGGGGGCATCCACAATTATATATATATTTACTGACCGGGTTGTTTTTACATGACTAAAAAAAATTTTGTAACAACTTATATTTTTTGTATAACAAAAATAACATAGTTTATATTATTATTTATCGTTACAGGATTCTAGTGAAAATTTGCCCTTTTTCCGTAATGACCTATCGGATTGCCGTTAGGGAATAATGTTGAATCTAGATTGGTTTCAACCTTTTGACAATTTTCAATATAGTGTTGGAGCCATTTAAGGTGTCATCTGCAACCTTCCACGAAATGAAAAATTTAAACCATTGTACATTTTAACATTAGCATTGATACCTGGCCCGAATGAACTGAAATTGCATCGACTAAACCATTTTTTGGCTCCTGTAATAGACCAATTAATAGGTCTGTTTGATGGTTTTAATCTTTCAAGCACTTATGAAAGCCCTACCGGCAAGTTTATTAGAGGAGCCGTAATTTGTTGTTCTTGCAATATACCAGCTGCAAGAAAGTTGTACGGGTTTATTTCAGCATGAATTGCCTGTTATAGGTGCTTGGAAAGGGCAAACATTGGTGAAAGAAACCTGCCAAACTTTGGTGGATTTGCTGATATGGATGACTGGTTTCAAGAAAGAGATATCAATGAAATTCATGAAAGTACTATTTTATGGAAGAGTTGTAATACCGAAGATGCAAGAAAAAAGCATACATCAGAAACTTTAGTTCGCTGGTCCGAAATTTATCGTTTAACCTATTTTAATTCAGTTCAGTTCACAATAATCGATCCTATGCATTGCCTATTCTTAGGCATTGCTAAATGGATTGTTAATTTATGGATCAATGGAGGTAGTGTCGTAAATCAGTCAATTAAGTGATTATTTTTGTTAGCACACTAGTTGCAACTAATCAATTAATCGATTAATCGATTAGTTGCAACTAATTAATTAAATTGATTTTCAATCGAACATCCGATTTGTAACACTAAATGTAGGCATTTTAACATCCCAAGACCTAGTTCTAATGGAAAACCAGGTTAAAGAAATGCAAGTCCCCTCTGATATCAGAAGACTTCCTAATAAAATAGCGATGGATGATAGTTTTTCAGAGTTCACAGCAGATCAATGGAAAAATTTTGTTCTGGTGTATGCAACTACCATTACTTGGGATTTGTTACAAGATGATGACCGGAAAATTTTAACTTATTTCGTTTGGGCCTGTTCGATTCTCGTATGTAGAATTATTAATAAAGACAAATTGGAAGAGACTTACCAATGTTTTCTAAATATGGTGATGCTTATTGAAAGAACCTATGGATCAGAAAAAATAACACCAATTTGTATTTATGTTTACATATATGTGAATATGTTATGGATTATGGTCCTTTATATACATTTTGGTGTTTCAGTTATGAACGGATGAATAGTTTATTAGGTAAGCTGAATATTTAGATATATTGATAGCTTTATAGTTATACCGATAGTTCTTTAGATATATATTAGGGTAACTGGCATGCCAGTACGTACGTACATACATAGTATATCTAAATTTTAAAGCCTATTTGGCATGCCATTTATTAGTAAAATTATATTTATTTTATTCTAGATAATTTAATCGAAAAGTACTATAATTTTATAATATACAATATCTCTTAATTTGTTATGCAGGCATATTTGCCTGCGAAAATTTTTAAAATTTTAAATTTTTTAAATAAAACCTTAAATATTAATTTTAGCTATATACTTTCTAAGTAAAAAATATAATATTAGTTCTGTTTTGTCAACTTTATTATAAAATTTTTTTAAAATTATTAAAAAACTTTGGTGTAATAAAAGTTTAAAGTTTTTGTTTTGGAACTTTTACTATAGAATTTTTTCTTTAGGTTTTCTAAAATTTTATATGTTCCCGTCTATAAAAAAAATTTTAACTTCTAATACAAGTCCTAATTTTTACAAGTAAATCATTTAAAGTCAAATAATGAAAGTTGTTATCCTTTATATAAACTACAAAGTTGTATAAGAAACTATATTTTTAAAACCAATATTTAAAGAATTCACCAAGATATTGTAAAATATTTTTTTGGTTAAAAAATTTCTTTAAAATTTAATATTTTTAGCTTATAAGCAACATAAACTTTTGTCTTATAATATAGGTTTAAATAATTCAAAAATATAATCTTTGTTCTTAAATATTATAATACCAAATTTTAATTAAATATCTTAAATGATTAAAAAACTAGATCAGAGGTATATTTATAGTAAATACAGGCAAATTTGTCTGCGAACCTCTACAAAGTAAGGGATATATTTTATTAACATTTTATAAAATTATTTTATACTATATTAGGATCGTTACATAGCAGCAACAGAAGAATCGAGCCTGAATTACTTAAGACTATGCAATATCATTTTCTGTTGGATGAGCTTTCCTTGAGTGCAGACGGTCATTTACAAACATGTTTACAGTTCATGAACGAAAGAATATGACTGGTAGTCTTTCTATGTATAATGGAAATGACTACCAGGAATTTCTTTCAATGTCTGTAAATGTCGAAGAGAAATCTGGAACAGGCTCTGAACTATTCCCGGGTGAATTATTATCACTGAAGGAAGATCGATGGAATCTCCCAAATGAATTAACATTGTTAACACAATATTATAACAATGCATATAACTATAGGTTTATTGCTTTATCAAAAATTCATACCGCTAGTTCTAGTTCCATACCGGTATTACCCAACTTAACCATTTATGGAAGGGTAAGGATTGGAGACAAAATTTTCGGGTCTACTTTTTCGAAAAGATACGAAAAGTCAGCAAAAATACTTGCAAAATTTATATTGGATGACGGATCAACTGACATATTTTCTGGACTTGTTCAATATTATTTTGAACATGAGGTACAGCTACCGGAAGGTCCAAAAAAATATAAGTTGGCTTTCATTCGTTGGTATCAAGCTGTTAAAGACTCTAAAACAAGGTTTCATTGTGAAGTAGACAGTATTTGTAATATCGAATTATGGAATAGGCAGTTCTATAATTTAAGTAGGGATTGCATAATCCCTATACATAATATTTTAGGCCGCTTTATTTCTGGTACTGTCAAAGTCGGAATACAAAATCCTAGAGAATATATGTCAGTTATTCTGTTAAATAGAAAATTTCATATTTAATGTATCTTTTATAACATATTATATATTTAATTCATATTACATACTTGTATTATAGATATATATTAAATATGTATATTTATTATATAAAATGAAGTATAGACTTGCTGATAGCTATTACATATTTTTCCTATTTATGATTATAGTCTATATACTTACATATAGATAGTCGATATTTATATGTTTCATTACAAATTAATATCCTATATAATTAAGGTTTAGCAGTTTATATTCAAATTAATACCAAAGCCCTACCGTACCCGATTTTTAACTGATACATTTCCAAATGATACTGATATAATCAAGGTTTAGCGGTTATATTCAGACTAACTCCGAAGTCCTACTGAGTGCCCGATTTTTAACTGATATGTTACAAATAAAAAGCTGATAAAATTAAAGATAGCGGTTTATATTCAGACTAACTTTGAAGTCCTACTGGGTACCCGATTTTTAACTGATACATTACAAATAAAAAGCTGAGATAATTAAGGATAGCGGTTTATATTCAGACTAACTCTGAAGTCCTACCGGGTACACGATTTTTAAATGATATGTTTCAAATAATAATCCAATATATTTAAGGTTTAGCGATTATTTTCAAATTAACTCTATAGTTATATCGTGTACCCAATTTTTCTCTGATACGTTTTTAATAATAATCCGATATATATAAGGTTTAGTGTGTTATTTTCAGATTAACTCCATAGTTATATTGGGTACCCGATTTTTAACTGATTTAAAAATAAAAAACCGGATAAATATCGAAACCCGATATGACTCCGGTTTTTATCTAGGAGTACTGTTCCCGATTTGGCTTCATTCGACCTGTGCTGACCAAACTTATGATTGAGTTTGAGTTTAGTATAAAGTTTTAATAATAAAATTTAGAGTTTGAGTCTGGTCTGGACCAGACCAAACCCGGACCCAAACCTAGAATCACTAGTTCATTTGAACACCAGACTGAACCTGAAAATGTTCATGAAACTTATGAACTGAACCTGAACTGAACCTAAACCAGCTCTAAAAGTTCAATACTGAACCTGAACCTGAACATGTTTTAAAAAATGTTCAGATTCAGGTTCAATACTAAACCTGAACCTGAACCTGAACTTGACCTAAGTTCAGTTCAGTTCAGGTTCATAGAAACACTA
>QKWP01000339.1:83596-112646 GCA_003550325.1 Gigaspora rosea
TTACATAAGTCAGTCAGCAAGTTCCGGATGCTTTCCATTGCCTTAGGACCCAGCTGGGTATTCCCGGTCCTGTTATTCTCGACGGGAGACTTGGTAGAGCGGTACCTGTCCCATATCAGGTATTCACCTACACTTCGGTACTTATCGCTATGGCCGAGGCCAACACTTGCGAGACAGGGTTACCCCTGTCCTCTTACCAATACCTACTTCTGCCCTTGTAAGGTTCGCTCCAACTCCGGTACCCACCATCACTTTCCTATCAGTCCTTCACCGGTTTCCTAGACTTCCAATCCAGTTGGCACGGGAGGGTTGATCTACCCGGCATTAGGTGCCATCATGGTTTTTCTCCCCCTGGTACCTACTTCTATAACATAGGTCCTTTTACTCCGGTATGACTCCGGCGGCCAGGTTGGTGGACCCTCTCCTCCGAAGGTCATATCGTCCAGTTCTCCAGCTCCGGTTTCTGATATTCCAGTTTTGGTAGCACCATCGAAGATCTTTGCTACCTCCTTACTCGGGTCTTGCCAAATAGGTTTCTGTTTCCCCGGTTCCTTGGATTTGTCTGTATCACAAGGCACAACTTCGCCCGAAGGCTCCCATTCGAGATGGTAACCAAGGACTACAGGTAATGTACCCAACCGATCGACAGAAAACAGTTACCGGAACACAGGTCTATTTTTTAAAGCATCATCAGTGGGATTTGAACCCTAGACCTGCCACTTGGGGTGACAACTTAGCAACTTCTCTAAGTCGCCACACCCTTTATTATCTGATATTTCCAAATATTTAGCAATGATGTTATTGATAATAAGCAACTGTATCAATGAATGCTACAGTAAATGAAAATTATAGATTGGATAATTAAAAGGCATCTATCTCCAAACAAACCAATATTAACAGTAATTCTTCTACCTCATATGGTTTGAAACTAATGTTGCTACCAAGAACAACTAAGTCATATTCAACAATTATTAGTAAAGCACACATGGTTGAAATTATTCATTGAATGATAAAAAAACATATTCTGCAACAAATAATCCATATGAATTTAAATTACTTCATTTTTGAACTTGATTAATTTATGGCACTTCTATTTTATTTTGGAATTTGTTCAATAAGCAGACAAATCTTGTAGTTGTGAAATTTAAAAGACTTTTACGAAATCCTCAGTGGATATAAACCTATTGGATGGCATCAATCAATTAACTTGGTGTTATATATAAAAATTGCTTATGAAGATCTATTTTTTTTCATTGAAAAATAGTACTGTTCAAAATTTTATATTTTAAGTCACGTAAAAACCTCAAATTATGAATTTATTACTCTAATAGTTTGATGATCATAATAATTATAGTGTTCTAATATCTCTAATCAATGTTGGAATTCTTAAAGTTCAGATGAAAAATGAATTAGAAAAGCATCCACATATAATTACTAGTTGATATCATACTAGTCACTGAATTTATTTGACCAATTAAATTATATAATGAACATTAAAGTTTATTAATATTATTAAGATTAAATTTAGGGTTAAATTAAAGTTGGGAAAGAGCATTGTATATAGTAAAACTTTGCTAGAATTTTTTTTTTTTGCTAAAATACTAAAGAAATTTCATAGGAAAATTTAAGCTATCATAAATTATGAAAATATTTCCAGTTGCTTTTTGCTTCATATTACACAAATATTACATCTTATTGTGAGATATAATTGACCAATTGCATCCAGCAACTGCAAATAGGTTCATTCTATATTTAAAATTAGCCTTAAGAATTATGTACTAAGTGATATCTTCTTCTATTTCATTAAAAAAGCATGATTAACCTATGGATCAATAGCGATATGATAGCAGGTCCTAATCGTAAGGTTGTTGATTCGAGTTATACTGGAAGGCAAAGCCGGACCAGGATCACAATTAAATTAAATCCTGGGTTGGAAGTGAAGACAATTCAGGAAACTTCAGGTGAAATTCTGGCTGAAAATTCAAAAAAAGGATTCTTTGGATGAAATTCTGATCGAAAATGACAACTATCACCACTGGTGAACTCAGTTGCGAACAATAATAAACAATCAATTACTGTAACTCATATAACTTCTATATAATGTGGTGACCTTACAAAAGTTAAGATGCACTATTAATTAATTAAGTTGTTAAATAAATTCAGTATCATCACCTAAGTGCAAGTACTGTATAAAATCTTTATATCCTATACATTTTACTCTATATGAATGCAAACCCCTTTGAGTGCAAAATTTTAATTTTTTCACTGACGGGACGCACTTAAGTGAATGTGACTGTTGTACTCCATATGTTGACATATGTTGTCTTGGGCAATCATGCCAAAGACTAAAAATTCTTCAAAAATAAAAATTTTTTTTGCTTTGCTGAATTACTGAAATCATAAATATTTGATAATTGTCGCACCTATTATATCTAATTTTTAATTTAAACTTGGTAGCGAAGTCGTTGTATGTGCAGTTTTTAATTTAAGAGTAAAAAGAGTTGTATGTAAAAATTAAAGCCAATAGACAGTGGTATATCTAGGTTATATTAGAACAATGTAGTGCCTATTAGTTAAAATTTCACAAGAAACATTTTTAATTAAGCCACAGAAAGTGATTAATAATTAAAATTCAGATCTATTCTAAGTTTTTTTTGTAAAACAAAAAGCGGATTCATTTTATCGATTTGATTTTTACGATTTTTATATCGCAATTGATCTTTAAATTCGATTAGTCAAAATTATAGCGGAGTCAATTTTTTGTGTGAGCATTAGGGTTGCAAGATATTGTTGTTATTGGTGTTTCGACGAAATTCTGTTGGTAGGTCTGAAATAGTTTAATAAAAAGAATATAAAATCGACCAATACTACCAATCACATAATATTGATTAATGGATCAACTTTGTAATTACAGAAGTGGGTGCCAAACCGAATCTTAAAGCATTGGAAAGTTTCAAAATTAACAAATAAGTGGCGCATTTCGAAAACAAGTAGGATTTTTTAAATATCATTTGGCCAATTCTATTTTGGGCCGGGCCAAAGTTACCCCTCTTAGAATTTAAAGCTAGTGTGGGCCGGAATTATATTAATAATGGCCAGAATTATGTTAATGTCGGCTAGGGGTTTTTAATATAAAAACATAGCTGTGATTAACGTAATTTCGACCAAAATTAAGCCAAATCTAAAGGGTTTTTTTTTGAACCGGGTCAAAATAGAATTTCCCATATCATCATATGGGCGGATTTGACTCAAGTAAATTTCCATGTGATAATTCAGTAATTATATATGAAATCGATGATTTTTATTGGATGCTGCCCTGATTTATTTCCTTATTTAGTAATTTTCAATCAGAATTCAATCACAACAAACATCACATCGATCACGTGTAATAAATTGATTGGCCGGTTAATCAAATTCGTGATTTGTTTATATCAAAAAATATTCATGTAGATCATTTCTCGGATTATCACATCAATGAGTCAAATCCGCCCATATGTTTTAATAGGGTTAATTATAAATCTGAAAAACAATTCAAGATTCTCTGATTTTAATTTTAGACCTCTTATTAAAGAAAACTGTTGGAAAAGCAATTTTACTTACAATATTTGCTTAACATCGGACTTCTGATCCAATAATAACAAAAATGTAAATTTGTATCACTTTTACTATGCATTAAAACAATATCAGACATCTCTATAAAACTCCGGATGATCATTTTAGCTTTTAATAAAAAAAAAAATGGCATTAAAATTTTTTGAAAAGCTTTCAAATAACTTTCTTGAACTCGTTGATGAAGAAGAAGGTTTTAACGTAATAATTAACGTTGGAGAATCTCCAAATACTAAAAAATTTCGAGCACATTCGGCAGTTTTAAGATGTAGTTCATTATATTTTCGTAATGAATTGGCGAAAATTAACAGGGATATGAACAACATTAAAACGGTTAATCTAAAACATATTACTATTCAGCAATTTGAGATTATTATCAAGTAACTATTTTTAATAAATATTCTTATTTATAATCTTACATTGTTTATGATATCTTGTAATATAAAAAGTATTAATGTAATTTTAAATTTTAAATTAATTAAATGTATATATATGGTGGAGTAGTTTCATTAGAGAACGTTGATACATCATTTATTTTTAACCTTATGGTTATTACTTGTGAGTTTTTATTCGAAGAACTGGCCAAACGTCTTGAGATTTATTTGATTGAAACAAAGGCTTCATGGCTTCGATTACATTTTTCTGAAATATTTCAAAAAAGCTTTCGAAATAATAAATTTCAGGAATTGCAAAATTGGTGCAATGATATTATAGTAAAATACCCGGAAAAGATTTTTGAATCAGAAGGTTTTACATCTATTCAAGAAAATGCGTTAATAACGCTTATTAAACGAGATGATTTACAAATGGAAGAAATAAAAATTTGGAAACATATTATTGAATGGGGAATTGCACAAAATCCTGGCACGTCACCAGATCCTAAAAACTGGTCCAACGATAATTTTTTAACTGTAAAGACTACTTTACAAAATTGTTTACCTCATATCCGTTATTTCCAAATACCTGGTGGCGATATAATTGATCATTTACAGCCATATCGACGAATCCTAGATGATGATTTATGGGATGATATCATGAAAAGACTTATATCTCCAAGCAAACCGATATCATCAATAATTCTTCCACCTCGCGTAGTTTTAACACAAACATTACCATCCAGAACGACCGAACCATTTTCAACGATCATTAATGAAGCACACGCTGCTGAAATTACTTCATGGATTGATAAAAAGGCTGATGCATACTCTGCAACCAATTATCCTTATGAATTTAAATTACTTCTTCGCGGAACTAGAGATGGTTTTACTCCTGCTTCATTTTGGAATTTATGTGATAAGCAAACGAATGTTGTTGTAGTTGCAAAGATTAAAGGCACTGATGAAATTCTTGGTGGATATAATCCTATTGGATGGGATAGATCGATTAGTCGTAAACACATGAATTGTGACGAGAGCTTTATTTTTTCATTGAAAAATGGTACTATTCAAAATTCTATTTTAAGCCGTGTGAAAAATCCAAAATACGCAATTTTTTGTAATTTTAATGCCGGTCCAGTTTTTGGTGGTGGTTCTGGATACTGCGATTTAATGTTTTTTAATCCTTATACTTGTTGGAATTGTCTAACTTCATATGAAAAACGAATTAGAAATGCTGTATACGATTCTAATGGGGCATCATATTTTTCAGTGGATGAATACGAAATATTTCAGATTAATAAAAGGTCATAAATTTTAAATTTAAGTGGAGCATCTTTAAGTTTTACCATAAATTATAAATGAATAAGTTTTATCAAATGATACCATCAAATTCTTATCATCTAGATAGCCCCAATTTACTTTTTATTAAATACAGTATTATTGTATAATTGCGTTAATTGATTCCAAGATTAAATATTTTTCGTGTCATACAACTTATTTTATTACATCTAATTGATAACATTTTTTTAGAGCAAAGTCTCTAAAATTTTGACAAAATAATTTTGGCCAGCTGTAAAGGAATTTTGTAAATTTAATTTTTCGTTAAACGACCAATGGCTAGCAAATTATAATTAAAGAATATGATGTTGAAGTTAAATTACTAAAGTTAAATTTATAATGGCTTGTAGTCATTAAATGAGACATTTGTGTGCAATGTCAAAAGAGAAACTTAAAACCAATGAAATTCTGGTGAAATTCAATCCCTTAATGAAAGTTGTAACTAGAGATTGGCAAAATTTTCTAGCTTATTCATACATGTTATAGTAAAGCATACAGCAAAATAAAAAAGCCTTCAAGTTTAATATATATATATATATATATATTTGTTGTTTTTAAAAAAAAAAAAATCAAATTCAAATTTTTTGCATCAAATCTAATTTATCTTATTCAATTAATGATTAATTTTATTTTAATAGCAATACTTTGCTAAGAATACTATGCATAGCTTGAATAGAAGATTCAAATACAGGTTAATTAGTCATAATTTGATTATTAGTATTAAAATTATTAATGTTTAGAATTCTCAAGATTATCATCATGTCATCAAATTAAACACTTGATCATTTTCTTAGACTTGTTTCATTACTATTAGTCGTATTTGTTTGAAAAGCTTGCCAAAATGGTCTAACGGATGGTTAGTAGAACAAATTGGCTTTCATGAAGAAATGTCGAATTTGCAAATTTGGTTAAAGGCTAACCTAACATTTGTATGTATTATATTCTTAGCGTTCAACAATAGTGTTGTTTATTTGTAATTAATATTATATATATAATTGGAATTTAAGACTGTATGAATCCTAGCATAAATAAATCGCTAGTCAGAAATGAAAATTAAAAAGGTAAACTACAATATAGTACTTTTTTTTTCATAATATCAAAATGATGCTTTGAATTTCATGTTTTTAGATATTATTTTTATTACTGGGAATCAAAATGAAGCTCAGAATTTCATGTTTGTTAGATATTATTTTTATTACTGGGCATAATGAAGCTCATCTTAAAGCAACAGCGTTTTTGAAACCTATGTATTCTAATATATAATATTTGCTTTAAATAATATAAAACTTGATTATACACTTATCTATGGTTATTAAAAGTAAAAAAAAAAAATCTTCAAGAAAAAAAAATTCAGAAATCTGACATTTTAAATTGGTATTGCTAACAGACATAAAGCTTTCCATTAAACTAGATAAATCAGTTTTAATAAAGTTATTTTTCATAAATTTATCTTCTTTTGTCAATTTTTTTTTGCTCATACTCGCCATTCATTAATTAACAAGGAACTACAATTGTATCTGGGTTATACAGTATCACCCTTTTTATCTCAACATGTTTTTTTTTTTAAATTTTTGGAAATATATGTAAAAATGGACAAAACTCTATATATAATAAATATATATAAAAGGAAATTTATCCTGCTTAAATACAGAAGTATGACTATAGGTTCACAAAAACCTTCAGTATTCGATTAGCACTATAGGGTTGGTTTTACTGATACCGACACTTGTTTCATCGACAATCAGACCGACAAACCAACAATTATTTCATAGACAGCTCATTTCACCAACAATCAATTCACCGATGCTTGTTTCATCGACAATCAGTTCAGTTCCAAGTTTATTTCACCAACAATTATTTCACAGACAGCTCATTTCACCAACAAACTTTTTTAAAAATTGCAATGAATCATGACAATGGCTAGAAGCAAAATGACTATCAATGAAATAAATTGTCGGTGAAATGAACTTGAATTTATTGTTTGTGAACTAAGTTGTTGGTGAATCGATTGTCAGTGAAATTAACTTGAATTTATTGTTGGTGAACTAAGTTGTTAGTGAAGCGATTGTCAGTGAAATGAACGGAACCTCAGCAACGGCAAATCGTGGTTAAATCCAAATAAAGATATCATTAATTTTGCTCCGCATCAGTAATGCTCCACATTTTACCTGGTTTCTATGAAATCGTTGATCTATAGTTATAGCTTTATTAAACATAAATAATAAATAACAAAAAAAATTAATAGCAAATCCTTCAAGAAAAAATAGATAAATAATACATACACTAAAGCCTCAAATGTATGTTTTTTGTTGAAATAACCGAATTAATGAAAAAAAACTATCTTTTGATATTCATATAAGCAAATATAATAAAAACATAACTTTGTATCAATTTGATAATTGTTGTTGATGATGTTGTATAAAGTTTATAACAAAGATGGGGCAATAATATTATTGGGCAACTCTCCAGAGGTGTAATAATAGCGGTTAAGGTTTATTCTTAATTTTTTTATGTTTATTGTGATAATTTATTAAGTTATTTTTTTTAACTTGTAAGCATTGTTCTTTTGCAAAGATGAAAATGCTATTCTTTTATAGTTTTTTATATGATATAGGGATGAGAGGTTTTTATTAGCTCAATTACTATTAACACTGCTCAAATGCTTAATATTCTACGAATTCTCCCTAAGAAACAAAGATTTTCTTACCTTCACTTTACTCAGCACTCAATCCCTTTTCTATTTACATTATCATATGAAACTCTAATTTATGAGGATCTCAATTTCGTATCTATATCACACTATAAGAACATTCTGTGGATAATCATATACCCTCAGAATATAATCGAATATTCCACTGCCGATTACATTCTCATCAACTAAGTAATCAAAACTATGTTAGCAACTAGTGCTCCCAATCGGGTCGGATCAACCCGAAAACCAACCCAACCCGAAACTTCGGGTCGGGTTCGGGTTAGAAAAAATTGAACCCAAAAAGTTAGGGTCGGGTTCGGGTTGGGTTCGGGTTGACAATGAACCCGACCCGAACCCGACCAGACCCGACCCGACTCGAAATATTGTAGATAACCCAAAGTAGAAATAGTATTTTTTATTCTAACAAATCATAGATAAATATGTACTTTATTTAAATCTTTAATAAACATATTTGCATTCATGATAGTAGATATAAAGATCAGCATTATATAAAATGAAAAATTTTTGTCGCAGCTGATGCTGAAAACGGCTGATGCTGAAATTTGGGATCTCGATTTGAAACTATAAGCCCTGCTAAAATCCACAAATACTTTTTAAATATCAAATCTACCCCAAACCTCACCCTAACCCTATAAGACAACCCTATAAGAAAAGTGGTACGGGTGTTGGTACGGGTTGGTGTCGGGAATGCTCGAAATGGCACGGATCTTGTGGCACGTGCAGGAACGTTTTACGGAATGGTACGGTAAAATGGCACGGACATTGCTGCAAAGGGTGGCACGTAATATCACTTCATATGAAATGGCACATTCAGAAGACACGTATATGTATGTTACACACGTGTTGGCTCGTAAAACGTTGGCTCGTTTGGTGGAGAGCGAAAGATCAATAAAGGATTTTTTAAAAAAACAGAGCGATATCTCATGATTTCACTAATGAAGCTTCCCTGTGTGTCTTAATAAAAAAAACTCCTTGCAAAATTTTGCTTCATATGCAGTTAGCTTGTTCATCTTGTGTTGATTACTTATGTAAATTTATGTTTTAATAGTTAATCCACATCGTTATCGCGTTGGCACGTGAATTTACGTTCATTACCCGTGCCTAATCCCGTGCCGATTCGACTAGTAAACTGCTGCAAAACCCGTGCCATTTACGGTCTAATTGGCACGGACACACGGTCCCTCACGGTCCACTAAATCCGAACCAACTCAGGCCACACCCATACAAATCCGGACCTTGACCCATGCCAAAATGACCCGTGCCTATCCGATTCCATCCCGTGCCTATAGGGTAATTTTTCTTATAGGGCAAAAACAAAAAAATCACCACAAAAAATTTTTAAAATTTCATATCAAAGTAGGTCAAAATTTCAGCATCAGCCATTTTCAGCATTAGCTGCGACAATTTTTAATTCTAATAATAGCTAAGATTCTAACTGTAAACTTAAAGAAATTTATTATTTTTTATTAATTTTTTTGCTTATTGTTTTAATAATAATATAGATATTAATTTTATATATAACTGTAATATTAGTATTACAAGTATTATTTAATATAACTATTTTTTAAAAAATAAAATAAAAATAAATTAATAAAAAAACATTATTATATTATATTATATTTATATAAATAAATTAATAATTTAAATAAAATAATAAAAAACATATTAATAAACTACTCTATATTAATATTAAATTTATCTAATATGCTATAATAATAAATTAGTGCGACGGGTGGCACTTTCGCGCCACTCCCTTATACAGAATTGCAATTATTCTATTAATTAAAAATATTCAATTTTGCCTGATAAATTTTACCAAAAATGGTTAAGCTATATAATGAGTTTGTCATATGGTGTAAGTAGCTTTTACTATAAATGGTTGGTAGTTCTACTGCTTATGGTAATTTATGCTATGCTCGTGTGTTTGATCATCAAAATTATTTCCTCGCAATATTCAAAAAAGGAAATTTGCTTTTACCATTATTATATACATGTTACATGTTACATGTTACTAGTACATGTACATGTTACTAGTACATGTACTAGTAGCGAAAGAAAAAAAAACTTTCGAATCGTTAATAAGGGGTCGGTACGTATTGAAACATGATTTTTGTTGATTTTATGGACATTTCATCCTATATTTATTTATAGCAATGAGCGTTGTTATCTTTTTTTTATTTGTTATTATCAGATTTTTTCTGGGTTGATGAATTGATAATTACTGATCTTTAAAGAAATAGCAAAAGCCATAGCGAAGGATTTGAATGAATTTGTCCATTGCTGATCGTTTGATTATCATCATATATGGTAAAACCAGTGTTGGCATTGGACATATGTCCATCTAATTTTAACATGATTGGACTGGATTGGACATTGGACATATGCTTGGACATAGTCCAGGTTCAATATGTCCAACTATTTACTAAAATTTCTAAAATTATTTATTATATAAGCTACAACAAAATTCTATTTAAATCTATATAATAAAAGAATTTAAATTAATTCTAAATTAGTATAAGTTGCAATAGAATTCTATATAAACCTGAGCAATAAAAGAATTCTATTTAATATATAACTTTAGAATTAACAATTATTAATAAGTTATACCAAAGTTATAATGTAATGCTTTAATTCTATTTTTGATAAATCATCTGGATTCTATCAAAGTCAGATTGAATTGCATTAGATTATACATATTTAAAGTTAGCATTTAAGCATATCCTTAGATTGTTATTCAAGTTCTTTGACCAATCTGATTAAAAATCTCTAATCAGGATATCTAAATTTATTTGGATTGAGGATCAATCTGAATTGTCAAACTTAGATTGTGTTCTACTATACATATAGTAATTTTATAATAATTATTATTACTATTAATTAGGCTGACTTTTACAATTACAGAAATTGGTAGTTTTTTATATTGTATATTGCCAAAATAAGCTACCTCCAAAAATAAGCTACTTCAAAAACATCTTTAACTCAAAAATAAGCTACCTCATGATTGATGAAAGTTACTATATAGTAAAGTCTAAACTTTACTAAGCAAATCAATTAAAACCACTTATACCCTAAAATTTATAACAAAAATTGGAGAACTTTTTATTAATTAACTTTTAATTTTTACATTTAACAAAGAGATTAAAATTTTATTAACAAAATATATTCATTGAATATAAAAATTAAAAGTCAAATAATAAAAAGTGCTCATATTTTGATGAAACTTTCAGAATATGTATAGTGTAGTTCCCAAACAAGTTTACTTAAGTGCTAATAATCGATTTACATAGTAGAATTTAGACTTTACTACGCAATGACTATTGGTGATTGACCAAAAATTGATTATATCTAAAAATAAGCTACTCTGGATTTTTTTGTATCCAAAATTGTCCTAAAGAGGTAGCTTATTTTCAGAAACATATGGGTGGTCAAAAGTAGAAACCAAGGAATTTGGATGATCACGAGTTTTGAGATAATTGGCAAAACATATTTTGTTACACAAAAACAAAACAAACCTAAAAATAACAATTTCAGATTAAAAACCTGTTTTTTATTCAACTGATTGGCTAATTTTTATAGATCTACCGATGAAAATTGTGTGACGTTAGATGTTGATCTATTTTTAGATTTTGTCGTTTTACCGTTTAAAAGTTTTTAAACGACTATAACTTCAAAATTTACTAATTAATTATATTTTCGTTATTAAATAAAAAAATTCAGCTTTAAAAAATATATCCGATTAATCTAAAAGCTCACTTTTTAAAAAAAGGTCAAATTCCTTGGTTTCTACTTTTGACCGCCCATATGGTAGTAACTATAGTTAATCTTTAAATTGTTAAATTATTTGAATTTTCTTTTTGCATTGAAAGTATATTATAATAAATCAAGTATAATAGTTCAAAAATTTATAATTTTATTGGCCAATTGTCACATGATTATGCACTAAATTAATGTTACACAATGTCAATGTCCAACCTCTTCTGGTACAATGGATTGGACTGAACTGGACATGGGTAGTCCAATGTCCATGTCCAATGTCTAGCCCAACACTGGGTAAACCGGTTTCTACAGGAAGATCCCAAATTTATGTAAACAATCACTAATACATTATCACATATTAATTTCTGTTTTGCACCTGTTTATTTCTTATCAATCACAAGATTAGATCAACTCACCGACAATCATATTTACCAACAAGTTCATTTCACCGAGTCTATTTCACTAAGGCCATTCGAAGTTAATTTTTTGACTAACATCCCTTTAAGACCTGGTAAATGAACATGAACATATAAATTAAAAAAATATAAAATAGCATATAACCGCGAAGGGGTGTATTTTGAATTTTAGGCTAAATTAAGTTTAATTAGGCTGAAATTCAAAATAATTCTATGTGTTATTTCCTGGTTATACAGTAAATATAAAATAAAAAATAATTAAAATTAAAAAAATAATTTAAAATATACAGAATTTTCTTATATATCTCAGTGAAAATCATGAAAATTCTATTGCAACTTTAAACTATATACAGTAGTTACTGAAATAGCAAAAAAGATTTGTTTTCTAACTCTTGATGAAAATCTTAACAATAAAAAATTCCAGTGTCCGAGGTATGACAAAAATCTAATATTATATAATGTTTAAATTTGCCGAGTGAAGTGAGGCCAAAATATAAAAATGTAAGGTTAGCTTAAAACTGCAGAGTGAAGTGAGGCCAAAATATAAAAATGTAAGGTTAGCTTAAAACTGCCGAGCGAAGCGAGACCAAATTATAAAAATATAAGGTTAGCTTAAAACTGCTAAGCGAAGCGAAGCCAAAACATAAAAATATAAGGTTTGCTTTAAAACTGCCGAGTGAAGTGAGCCAAAATATAAAAATGTAAGGTTTGTTTAAAACTGCTGAGTGAAGCGAGACCAAAATATAAAAATGTAAGGTTAGCTTAAAACTGCTGAGTGAAGCGAGACCAAAACATTAAATGTAAGGCTAGCTTAAATTGCTGAGCGAAGCGAGGCCAAAACATTAAATATAAAGTTAGCTTAAAACAAGCCCATTTATATATATTTTATACTATGAATAGTCGATTTGGGCATAACACTAATCTGATTTTTAAACATCAGTTTAGTCAATTTAATAAATTTAAGTTGACTATAAACAATCTCTGTCACAAGCTAAGCCTCAACCCATGACGTCAGTACCCCTGATGCAGTACCTGCAAGTCAATACCATAATACAAACCTGTGACCGAAAGTAACTCAGGGCCTGAAGTCGTTCCAACCCTGAGATCATAGTAATTAGTTATGACGTTAGTAATTATATTAGGGTTTGAGTAAAAATCCCGACAAACAAAATCCCGACAGGTCATAATTCTGACAAAAAAATTCTGAAAATCAAAAATCCTGACAATCAAAAAAAGCTTTCCTTGAGCAACTTTAATATAAAATCAACTAAACCAAACCCAGCCCAGGTACTCACCCTAACCCTATCCTAGGCACTCACCTAACCCTAACCTAACTTAAATAAATTTAATGATTTTTTTGTTGTCGGGATTGTCGGGATTTTTATTGTCAGGATTTTTTTGTCGGAATTATGACCTGTTGGGATTCTGTTTGTCAGTATTTTGACCTGCTCCCTTATATTATTACCACAGCGCATAAGAAATGTAGTCACTATAGCGTAGGATAGAGAATAGATTAGTAATAGTATATAAAAGAGACAAAATGTAAACTATTATACTTAGCTTAATCAATAAACTTTCCAAGTTTTGTTTAAAATTAAACCTGTAGTTCTTAAATTGTCATCTTGTTACAGTTTGATTAAGCTACTTTCTTGTCTCGGCTCCTCCTTGTATAATTCTAAGAAAATTAAATTTCTAAAAAATATTTCTGAAAATAAATAAACAAACAACAATAGCAAAACTTAATGATATCTTAGCCACTTTACGTCAAATTCAAAAAGAAAATCAAGTATTGCGTCAAGAGGGCGCAGAGCTCCAGGAGGCATTAACCCAACTCCAGATGCAAGAAGCAGTTTCTATTCATGAAGTAGCTGCCCCTATCCAGCAAAGAGAACTGAAAGTTAGTCTTCTGGATAAGTTTGATGGAACCCATACTAAATTCAGGGGGTTTATCAATCAAGTCCGACTTGTCATCAGGATGCAATCAGTACCATGATAGCCAGACTCAAGTAGAACTTATTAGAAGTTTGCTAACTGGCTAGCCTTGCATGGTTCACACTACTTCTTGAAACTAAAGCTATAGTACTTGGAGATTTTGATGCTTTTGTTAGAGAATTCGAATTCACATTTGGAGAAATAGACAAAGCCAGAACAGTAGCAAACAAGATTCAAAAACTTACCCAAGACAACAAACCAGCCTCTAGTTATGCCTCTGAGTTTCATCAGGTTGCTAGTGACCTTGATTGAGAGAGATAGCACTAATGGACCAATTTAGAACTGGACTCGGGAATGATGTGAAAGATTTACTACTTACTATGGATGCTCCACTTCTCTTAACGATGCTATTACCAAAGCTGTCCAGTATGACAATTGACTTTTGAACAACGTTGAGAATGTCAGCAGGGTAAGTATACTAATTGGAATTAGCCAACAACTTTTAGTACGGACAGTCCAGGTCCAAAACCTATGCAACTTGATGTCGTATAGTTACGCACCTTTCTAGTGAAGAAAAGAAAAGATGCAGGGTGAACAACCTTTGTTTATATTGTGGCGACTGGTCAATTCGCTAAGACCTATAAGAAAAAGAACAATAGCAATTCTTGGCATTGGGTTGACATAACTGTTGTAACTGAAGATAAAGTCTTAGGAAAAGGGGAGCCCCAACTGCAATAGGGAAACTGCAGTTGGAGGCTAAAGAAATTGTTTACCCCTTACAATTAATCCCAATATACGCTTTCACCATACTTGTATCCTTAGTGCTTTCAGCTAATTCAATAATACGCGTTAACGCATTGATCAACTCAGGAGCATCAGCATGTTTCTTGGATTCTACTTACACACATAATCTTTAATTACTTGTAATAAAGAAAAGTACGCCACTGTTAGTTGAAGTGGTTGAAAGACGTGAAATCACTTCCGGTGCAGTTACTCATGAAAACGGGCCCACTGAAACTCTGTTATCAGAATCATTGTAAAGAAATCACATTCAATCTGATTCCATTAGCACATCACCCAATTATTCTAGGGTTATCGTGGTTAAGTAAACACAACCCAATGATTAATTGGCGGCAACGTACACTGACCTTTTCGATACTGCTTGTATGTGCCATTTTCAGCAACAAGACGAAGTGGAACTCCTCTGTCACATGACTCCTTTGAAGAAAATCCCAGGTGCACATGCACTAACACTACCTACAAAATATACCAGTTTTAGTAATGTATTCAGTGAAAAGAAGACTGGAAATTTATCCATGCACAGATCTTATAATTGTGTCATTGATTTACAACCCAGGGCACAACCTCCATAGGGCCGATTTATGAGTTATCCAAACTGGAATTACTGATCCTGAAGCAGTATATTGAAGAAAATCTGGCCAAGAGCCATATCCAATACTTGAAATCACCTGCTAGTGCTCCCGTACTATTTGTCAAAAAGAAAGATAGAACTTTGCAGCTATGTGTGAACTATAAAGGATTAAATCATGTTACTATAAAAAATAGATACCTACTTCCCTCGTATCTGAACTGTTATATTGTCTTCCAGAGGCCCGTTTTTTCACTAAAATTAACTTGAGAAGTGCATATAATTTAGTTAGAATCAGACCTGGTGATGAATGAAAACTGTATTCCATACACGTTATAGACACTTCGAGTATTTGGTAATGCTGTTTGGCCTCACCAATGCTCCTGCAGTCTTCTAATATTTGATGAATGATGTTCTTCATGAATACTTAGATAGCTTTGTTATCATTTATCTGGACAATATCCTGATCTACTTAGCAAATTCTGATAAACACGAGGTGTATATAAAAATAGTACTCAACTGACTTCGTCAATTTGGTCTATATGCTAAACTCGAAAAATGTGAGTTTGATAAGACAAGTATGGATTTTTGGGCTATTTAATCACACTGATGGTATACAAATGAATACAAAAAAGGTAGATACACTACTTACCTGGCTGGTTCCAAAAACTCTTCGTGAGGTTCAGCAATTTTTAGGATTTGCAAATTATTATAAACAATTCATTTGAAACTATTCACAACTTGTAATACTTTTAACAAACTTAACATGCTAATCTAATAAACCATTCCAATGGATAGCAGCAGCTATTTTAGCTTTTAATGCATTAAAAACTGCTTTCACCATGGCCCTTTTCTTGGCCCATGCTGATCTGGCAAAACAGTTTATCCTAGAAACTGATGCATCTGATTATGTGTTAGGTGCAATCCTATCACAATATCAGGCAGACAGCCTCTTCCATCTCGTCGCTTTTTTTTCCAGGAAGTTAAGTCCTGCAGAGGTCAATTATGATATCTATAAAAAAGAGCTTCTAAGCCTTTAAACAATAGCATCATCACCTTGAAGGTGCTCATTGTATTTTGTGACTACAAAAATCTTCAACAGTTCGCCACTTCCAAAATCCTCAATTTTCGAAAAGCCCGTTAGTCATTAGTATTGTCTAGCTTCGACTTTGAAATATTTCTGACCCAAAAAAAGATCAAAAAAATACAGATACTTTGTCACGGTGATCTGATTATAAATCAATTTCAACAGCCTTATGGCCTACTACAATATTGGACCAAGATAAATTAGTAATTAATGCAGTATCAGCTGTATCTGATAATAAGGACCTACTGAGTTATATCCGTATCTAGTTGCAGTCAAACTCCCTTGCTCATGAAGTAATCGAACAACTAGATAAGACCAACTTGCAGCCAAAGTATTACAAATTTTCTTATGAAGATGGACATATATACAGAAATGGACCCCTATATATACCTGGAATGACAGAAAAATGGAGATTTTACAAGCACAATATGACTCGAGGATAGCCGGTCATTTTGGGTAACTAAAACTATTGAGTTAGTATCCAAGGACTACTAGTGGTCTAAACTCTGGTTCTTTATACAAGAGTATTTCATAATATGTGATACATATAGCAAGTCAAAAACACCAAAACATCGCCCTTATAGGCTCTTGTTACCATTAACAATTTCTTCTCGTCAGTGGCAGTCCATAACTATGGACTTCATAGTTCGCTTACCAATATCTTCAGGATTCGACTCCGTCTTAGTAGTGGTAGACAAATTAACCAAAATGGCTCATTTTATAGTATGCAGTAATAAAATATCTGCAGAACAAATAGCTCAACTAGTGTTAAAAGAAGTAGTTTGATTACATGGTATCCCTGAGGAAATTATATCTGATAGGGGACCCCAATTCACCTCTCATTTTTGGAAACACCTTTTTAATATCCTAAGGATGAAAATTAACTTGTCTTCCGCCTTCCATCCTCAATCAGATGGCCAAAGCGAAAGGGCTAACCAGGTATTGGAACAATATTTAAGGTACTTCATAAACTACCACCAAGATGACAGGGTCTCGTTGTTACCTCTAGCTGAGTTTGCATACAACAACCCAGTACATGCATTGACCAATACCTGCCCATTTTTTGCCAACTATGGATTTTACCCTTGTTTTGATATATGAACACCAAAGCATTGTAATGTACTGGCCGTTGAAGACAAAGCAATTCACCTATAGCAAATAAAACAGATCCTTGTACAGGAATTAGAAAGAGCACAAAAATGCTATAAAAAAAAATGCGGATAAGTTGTGCCATAAATCCCCTCAGTATAAACCTGGTAATAATGTATGGTTGTTATGGCGTAATATTACTACCAAACGTCCCTGTGATAAATTAGACTATAGAAAGTTGGGTTTTTACTGCATCAAGGACCCAGTAGCTTTTTGTTTAGACTTACCTGCTTCACTCAAGATCCACAATGCCTTCCACATTTCCTTATTAGTTCCATATGCTAAAAGCGAGTTTCCTGGCAGACAAGTTGATTCACCACCGCCTGTAATAATTGAATACGAGCCTGCGTACAAAGTTGAAAAAATACTGGATTCAAAAGTTTCAAGGGGGAAACTTTATTACTTAGTAGATTAGAAAGGCTATGACCCGAGTGAACGATCCTGGAAACCATGTAAAAATGTAGCTTATGCACAGGATGCTGTACATCAATTCCACCTTCAATACCCGTACAAGCCAAATCCAACAACAATAAAAAGCATACAAAAGAAGAGGCTTAAGGGGAAGATAATATCACAAGCTAAGCCTCAACTTGTGATGTCAGTACCCCTGAAGCGGTACCTGTAAGTCAAGACCATAACACAACCTGTGACTGAAAGTAACTCGGGGCCCAAAATCGTTCTGACCCTGAGATCATAGTAATTAGTCATGGCATTAGTAATTATATTATTACCACAGCGCATAAAGAAATGTAGTCACTATAGCATAGGATAGAGAATAGATTAGTAATAGTATATAAGAGAGACTAAATGTAAACTATTATACTTAGCTTAATCAATAAACTTTCCAAGTTTCACTTAAAATCAAACCCATAGTTCTTAAATTGTCGTCTCATTACAATCTCGACTGTGTTATATACCAATATACCATCTACAAATTTAATGATATTAGTTGGTTAAAATTTGCGGCGCAGCCGCTACATGATCAATCATGTCTAGTTCACAGTAAATTAAAAAAATCTGATCGACCCAAGTTTTCAGTTTCCATATAAGGACACGCAAAGTTAATTTTTTGTTTTGCATAACCGTATCTCAAAATTCTGGTTGGTGGGTTGGATTTTTTTTTAAAAAAAACTTTGCGTGGCTTAATTAATTCATATTCATATTTAAGATCACACAAGATTAATTCTTCAGTTTTCATAACATGGAATCAGAAAGTTTTTTTTTATTAGACCTGTCAGGTAATTCTGGAAAATTAAAGTCAATGAAAAAAAATTAAATGGTAAAAATGGAATAATTGGTATTAAAAAAAATCAGAAAAATTGGGTCAGAGGTTTGCATGGCCTAATGCAAAATTAAAAATCAACTTTGTATGGCATAAGTCTACGAAAGTTAATTTTCAGTTTGCATAACTCACCGATCCATTTTTCCAAAAAAAAATTTTTTAAAAAAAAATTCATATTGTGCCAATTTCTATTTTTATCATTTGCATAGCCTTATGTGTAAACATGAGCTTATTAATTTGCAGTAGATTAAAAAAAAAACTGTTCTGCCGACCAGAATTTTGGAATACTATTTTATGCAAAATGAACAATTAGCTTTGTGTGGCCAAAATTTAGATGTGAATATTATAAAAAAAATAAAATAATAAAAAATAAAAGAATAGAATAAAAAAAAAATAAAAAAAAACAAAAGAAATAAAATAAGAAAAAATCTGATGGCTGACAACCCTGTGTGGCCTAATCTTAAATGTAAACATTATTCTATTAATTTACAGTAAATTAAAAAAAATGACCGGTCGACCCAAGTTTTCATATTCTATGTAATACAAAATGAAAAATTAACATTGCGTAGCCTAATCTTAAATGTGAACATAATACAAACCAAAAAAAATAATAATAAAAAAAATATACTATATCCAACTGACCTAAATTTTAGATCCTATATAATGCATAATGAAAAATCAACATTCTGTGTCCTAATCTTAAATGTAAATATTCTTTTGGTTTACCAGTACATTAAATTAAAAAAATATCCAACTGACCGATCCAAGTTTTTAGATTCCTTGTAATGCAAAACAAAATAAACTTTGCTAGTCTAATCTTAGATGTGAACATTATTTTTTTGGTTTACATTAAATTAAAAAAAAAAAAAATCCAACTGACCGACATAAGTTTTTAGATTCCATGTAATGCAAAATAAAAATCACTTTGCATGCCTAATCTTTAGATGTAAACATTATTCTATTAATTTACAAATAAATTATAAACAAAAAAACTCCTTCAACAAACCTAAGTTTACCCAAGTTTTCAAATTCCATATAATGCAAAATGTAAATCAAACTTTGCATGGCCTAATCTTAGATATGAACATGATTCTTTTGGTTTATATTAAATTAAAAAAAATCTGACTGACTGACCCAAGTTTTCAGATTCTGCATAATGCAAAATGAAAATCAACTTTGTGTGCCTAATCTTAGATGTAAACATTATTCTATTAATTTACAGTAAATAAAAAAAAAACCACCCGAAAGATCCAAGTTTACCCAAGTTTTCAGATTTTATTTAAAAGCAAAACAAAAAATCAAACTTTGTGTGGCCTAATCTTAGATGAAAACATTATAAAAAAAATAAAAAATAATAAAATATATACTATATTCAACTGACTGATCTAAGTTTTAGATTTCATGTAATGCATAATGAAAAATCAACTTTGTATGGTATAATCTTAAATGTAAATATTATTCTTTTGGTTATATTAAATTTAAAAAAAAAATCTGACTGACCGATCATGCCTAATCTTAGATATAAATATTATTCTATTAATTTACAGTAAATTAAAAAAAAAAACTGACAAACCCAAGTTTACCCAAGTTTTCAGATTCCATGCAAAGCAAAATGAATAATTAAACTTTGCTTGGCCTAATCTTAAATGTGAATGGTTTACATTATATTACATTAAAAGAAAAATAAAATAAAATAAAATCTGACCGACCAACCCAAGTTTTCAGATTCTATATAATGTAAAACAAAAATCAACTTTGAGTGCCTAATCTTAGATGTAAACATTGTTTTATTAATTTACAATAAATTAAAAAAAAATACAAAAAAAAACCCAACAGACCCAGGTTTACCCAAGTTTTTAGATTCCATGTAATGCAAAATGAAAATCAAACTTTGCATGATCTAATTTTAGATATGAACATTAATCTATTTAAAAAAAAAAAAAAAAGGAAAAAAAATTTGACCAACCGACCCAAGTTTTCAGATTACATGTAATATGAAATGAAAAATCTGACTAACCGAATTTTTTCAGATTTTATGTAATGTAAAACGAAAAATTAACTAATCATACATACATCCTCTTGAAAACAATTGTTAAAGTGAACTCCAACTCCAAACTCATGCTAGTGATTTATAACTTATAGACCAATTACAAAACATGATAATAATAATATAATCATTAAAAATGAACAAAATGTTGCAATGATTCAAAAACCCACAAATTAGTAATATATAATATTTTTATTATGATATAAAAAAAAAAAGTAATTTGAGAATATCGCAATATCGTAATTTAAGAAAGTAAATTTAATTAGTAATTTCATTCAAAATTTTTTCATATTCTGATTACAGTTTTTTTGATATGGCCAAATCAAAAATGGGTAAGATACACAGAACCAAAGTTTATTTTTGATTTTAGATTGTAATATATGATATTATGCCCCAAAAATAGCTTCTCTGGCAAGCTCATAGATGTCAGATTTTACAATTAAATATTAATAAGCAATCAGGTTTAGATATTTTTTTTTATATTAAAATGCCATAGTTGTAACTTTATTTAAGTAAAAAGAATAATGCATTTATATTTAAAGATTTCAAAACTACATTTGTATTACTGTAAACAGGTACCCAATATGACATTATACCCCTATTATCTATATGTGCTATGATTAATTGTTTCAAATTAATTGACTAGCTAGAATAGGTTGGAGGAGACCTCTGGCATATGCTATGATATTATTGTATACAGTTTGTTAGAAAAAAACCTTGTAGAAACCATTTTTCTATAAAAAGGAGAAATCTATATAAGATATATTTGATGATGATGTAATTGTTGTATAGGGTGACTTGGGAAAAAATATTTTCATTTTTTTGTTTTTGAAGTTATATTGCGAGCATATTCCCATTGATGTTGAGAGATATTTCGAGAAGACCAATTAGTATTTTGAAACCAATTCAAGAGATTGTTAGACAAAGTAGTAAGGAATAATTTAGTTTGTTTAGTGATGAGTAATTTAATATTTTTAAAAACATTAAAAGAATAAATTCCAATAATATAGTATAAGAGAAGGTTATATTTAGGGCTAGGTGTGTTAAGTGTGAATTGGAGAAGAATGTTAAGAATTGTAACTGAAGATATAGTAGTAGTAAGTATTTTAGTAATTATACTAATTATAGATTGTTAAATATTATTGTTGTCATTTGAGCAGAAAAGTATATGTAAAGTATCTTCAGTATCTGAACAGCAAGAGCATTTTGAAGTAGGATATAGGTATGGGTAGTGAATATGAAGGTTTTTTATTGTTGGAAGATTGTTAGTTAAGATTTTAATTCTAAAAGAATATTTAGAATGATTGTATTCAAGTGTATTTAAAATAGCAAAACATAGTGTCCAATTAATTTTAGACATGTTTTCAAATATTTTAAGAATAGTCCAAAAGTATAGTTCTTGTATAGTATATATATTTTTGATAAAAGTACGTATTTTAAAAGGAATAAGATGATTGTTCCACTTAAAATGGATTGGTAGATTTAGAAAATCATGGATAATTTTAAGTATTGGTTTGTTAGTTCCACATTTTACAAGTAGGTCTGCTTGGTTATGAAGGAATTAAGATGTGATTTGACTTTGTATAGGGTAAACGAAATGTTTTTGATAGATTTAATTTGATTAATGATAGATATAATATCCCAATTTTTGTTTTGTATGGTTTTAGAAAAGTGTGTTTGTTTTAGGTTTTTGATTGCAGTATTGTTATCTAAATGGATATTTATATGAGTATTATTAGGGATTGTAAGAAGAAGAGAAATAATTGCTTCAAGTTCAATTTGTATTGAATCTGGATATAGAGTAGTAGCTGCATTGAATTTAATAGAGGTATTGTTTTCACAAATCCAACCAAAACCAGATTTGATATTTGAAGATTGTAGATTTTGAATTGAAGCATCTGTATAAAAGTATAGATCTTGTAAAGCTAGATTTTGAATAAGTAACAGAAGACTAGTAAGTTGATGTTGGTAAATAGTATTATTGGTTAGATGGTATAAGAGTTGTATCTCTTGTATAGGAATATAAACTTGTGGTATAAATTGAGAGGAGGTTGTAGCAATAGTAAGTTGAATATATGGATTAGAGCAAGAATTTCTTTGTAGTCTATTTGAATATATATTGGATTTTTGAGTTTGCTAGTTTGTAGGGAAGATTAAATGAAGAAAGGGTATTTAAAGATGGAAGGGTATGGAGTAGTAGTTGTATAAAACCTAAATCTGAAGGGTTTATACTATATATTGTAGTTTTTTATAAAGAAGTTTGATGTGATTGAAAGAGATTATTGTTAGATTTGTAGTGTATTTGTATAAGTGAAAAGGAATTAAAAGTTAATAAAGGTGAAAGAAGATATGTTGTATTAATAAAGGAGTTAATTTGGGGTAAGTTAAAATGAGGACATGTAGTTATAATTGTATTATCTTGTATAGAATAGAGGATATTGGAAAACCATAAAGGTTGACGGCCTTTAGTGGATTTGTTAGTGCGCAAGTAAATATTGTTCCATGGAAGAATATATTTATTGTTTGCAGTTGTAATTTGTTCAATAAATAGTAACTAGTTATTTTTCAAACTACTAATTGTAGAAGTTTGTGGGTTTGAAGGGAGGATATCATAGATTAGATGTATATTAAAAAGGAAATCTGGGTGATAGGAATTAAGTGAAAGATTTGATAATGTAATATTGTTTTTGGCTAATTGTAAAAGGTAAAAAATAAGTGTAAAATTTTTTGTTTTGTGACTATGTAAAATAAGTAGATTTTGTGTAAGTTTGGGAATTGGATTAGTATTAAATATATGTTCAATAATAGCAGCACTTGTTTATTTAAACAAATTGCTGAGAGTAGATAAATTAAATGTTATGGGATTAGTATGAACTATATTGTTAGTATTTTTAGCAAGGAAAAGCATTTTTTTGGTTTGAATAGTGAAGAGTCTAGATAGTTTCGTTTGAAGGTTTTTATGAATAATACATATTTGTAGAAGATATTCAATAGAGGGTTGGAGTATAAGGTTGAAAAGTGATGAGATTTGTAAGGGCATAAGTTTTTTGTATTTTATTTAACAGATAAAGGTTTCAATTTTGTTGATAATTGCATCAAATGTTGGTTTATTTGAACTATTTCCATCAAGATAGATACCTAAGTATCTAATAACATTATTGGACTTTCTGGGTAGAATAGGTTGATTATTGAATAGAAAAGGTATTGTTTGGAATTTGTAAGGTTTAGATTGAATATAAAGGAAATCAGATTTGTAGAGTTGACTTCTATAGTATTAATTTTATAGAGTTCAGATGTGTTATTGAAAATATTTTGCATAGTTTCAGAGTTTTTACAAAGCCATATTGTATTATCCATATAGGCTAAAGGTGGGATTGAGATACTAGTACCAGTAGTATTAGTAATTATATCAAGAGGGGATTGTGAAATAATTTTGAGTATTTGGCTTTGGTATTTTTGGTGAATAAAAGTAAGGATTGGGTCGTAGTAAATTTTCCAAAGTAGAGGAGAATATGTCTCTCCTTGTTCTATTCTAGATTGAATATTAATAGGGGAAGTCAGACCATAAGCAGTAATGATTCTTGCTTGTCTTGATGTGTGTAGTTCAGTAATTAGATTAATGCTTGAACTAGGAATACCAATTCTTTTACAAGTATCTTGGAGGCATGAAATATTAATTTTGTCAAATGCTTTAGACATGTCTTGAAAAAGAATTCAAGCTTTTTTGTTGTGTATTTTGTAGTGTTCAATAGTATTATGAAGGATTTGTATAGAAATATGGGTGGATGAGATTTTAGAAGTAGCAAAATTTAGATCAGATAGGAGATAGTTATTAGAAATAACTTAGTCATGTTGTTTGGTAAATATTTTAGTAAAGGTTTTTTTAAAAGGTTCTATAATAGAAATTGGACAAACTTGATTCAAAGTAAAATCCCAAACAGATTTTTTGGAATAAGAAATATATTCAAGGACTTCCAATCTGTAAGAACTTTTTGAAGTTGAAAGCACTTGTTAAAAAATTTTTTAAAGAGATTTGTGCTTTGTAACTAGCATGTTTAATGTGTTCATAGCAGATTTCAGAGGGATCTGCTGCCTTTTGGTTTGGAAGATCATTTAAGATTTCCTGCCATTCTTGATTTGTAATATCCTGAAATAAGTTATCATAGTGTTCTTCGAGTTCAGAATGTGGTTCATAGAGATGATAGAATTCAGAAAAGGATGGATTGGTTGAAGTGGTTTTTTTTTAAAATATTCAGAGAAATGATTGTGGATTGCATTAAGAATTTCATTATATTCTGTAAGGAGTGAGTTATCAATAGCTAGTCTATCAATATGTATATTACTATATTTTTCAAGTATTTTTTTGTAAAAAAGTTTTGGAGTTTCTAGAAAGGATTGGTTACAGTTTTCAATTTTTTGTTAAATTTCTTTATAGATAATTTGTTGTTGTTGAATATTAAGAGCAGTTTTGATTTGTTGAAATTCTTCTTTAAATTGTAATAGAGTAGGTGCTGGTAGTTGAAATGTACAATCAGAATATTGTAGGATATATTTTTCACAAAGTGAAAGAAAGTTGGAGGAAGAGTTATGGTTTTTGAGATATTGTATTTCTTTAAATCTATAAAAGAGAAAAGTTTGTTTTAATGAAGAAGTTTCTTTAATTTCTTTAATAGTATTAATTTTGTGAAAAGTAATATGTTTGGTAGCAGCTTTAATAAGAGTTTTTTGAAGTTTATTCCAAAAATTGTTGAGCTGGTTTTGGTTGATAATTTGATCTATTTGTGTATGTAGTTTTTGCAAATTGAGTGTAGTTTGGTTTGCATAGTTTTTAAGATTTTTTTAGAGCAATTTTTCTATAAAATTTTTTTCCTTTTATGTTGTTTATGTGTTTTTGGTTTGTTGATTATAATAGATAATTCTAGTATAATAGTATTGTAATCTAATTTAAACAGACTGCTTGAGAGAATATCTGTATAATCTATATTTGAAATACTCAGATTAGTCCAGATTTGATCTATTCTACTCTGAATATTTGAGTGTTGAAAAGTGAAATTTGAGGAGTTAGGAAAAAAAAAACAGTAAATATCTTTGTATTGGTGACTAATGAGATATTTAATAAGTTGTGCTTCTGGAATTGATGTTTTTTTAGATAGAGAATGGTCGATTCAAAAGTTGGGAACACTATTAAAGTCTCCCATAATTATATATCGATGTTTAGAATTTTGACATAATGTGATGATTTGTTCTTATATTTCTTTTAGGAGTTGTTTTTTCTCAGTAGTAGGAATATAGATTTGAAGTAATCTGATAGGAGTGTTTTTAAAATGAAGATCAAGACCTATTAGATGGCCATTAAAATTGTGAGCACATGCAACATATTTGGAGATTTTGTTATAGATAAAAATTCCTACACCAGCTTGATGTGGATTGGAGAAAGAGCTCTAGAAACTAGTATAGTTTTTGATTTGCTGTTTAGAAATTTGACATCTTTTTGGTTTATATGAGTTTCTGAAAAACCAAATATATCATATAGATTTTGGTTTAAGGTTTTTTCAATAAGAAGTTTTTTTGTTGGTTGTAGGAGATCATTTGTGTTAAATGAGGCTATTTTTATAGGAATTGAGATATATTCTGGTTCAAGTGTTATAGCTTGATTTGGTATATTTGGAGGTATATCATATTAGGATGAATATCAGATATAGGATTTGTATTAATATTGGAATTTAATAGTGTATACTGTTGTAGGTTGAGTGTTGAGAAAAAGAGATTATCTGTAAAGATTGGTATTTGAAATTTGTTATTGGGTGATTTAAGTTCTACATCAGAGTAATTTAGTAAATCTTCAAAAGGTAGAAATATTATATGATCTGGTATGAAATTTTCATATAGAAGGTATATGTGTGCTTCTGTGAAAATATAGTCAAATCAAAAAGGTGGTTTGATAGAAATTTTTATGTATTGGTTTGAATAGAACATAGGATAATATTCTTGTATGTAATGCAAGAAAGAACCCACAGTTTGTGGAGAAGGGAGTGCTCGTAGTCTATAGTAGTAAAGAAATTTGTTATAACATGCTTTTGGATTGTATATTTCGAGAAGGTTAGGATTGGAATTTAAGTAGTTTCTTTCACTTATAGAGTTTGTAGGTAGTTTAATTTCTTCATCACTGAAGTCTTTTTCAAGTAAGGATTCATTATAGATTTCTGATATTGGGTAGTTGTTAGTACTGGAAGCAGTTAGTGATAGAGAAGTATTAAGAGAGAGTTGTACTTTAGAAGGAGATGAAAATATGGTATCTGAAGTACTGTATTGTCTTCTGTAAAAGCGCTTGCCGTATACTCAGTTCTCACAGTTGTGCAAGAAGCTAAAGTCTGCTCTGTACGTTGAGTCTGACCATCATTAATTAGTTCTTCCACGTAAGGTTTTAGATATTAAAATTTGCCATTCATATCTATTTTCAGTAAATACCAATACAGTCTTACAACAAATTTAGTTAGTGCAATTTCGAAAGATAATAAAAATGATATTTTTTGATATCAAGACAAAACCTGTTAAAGTGATGTTTGGCTAAACAGCTTTCATACAAAAGATAAATAAGTAATCATAGAAAAATCTCATGGATCTGTGCAGAAACATTTCACATGCCGCTTAACTATGCACTTCATTCCTGGTAAAGTGCATTATCATATCACGACTTCATATTTTTAGTTTTTTTCCCATCTTCCAGAATATTAATTGTCATAATCCAACCATCAAACTCTGCAGTTTTCCCATGCACAGCTCACATTTTCTAGATTCGACCAATCAAAAACGTTAAAGCGCACGATCTCAAAATTAAATAATACAGAAGATAGAAAATAGGTATATGTGTCATTTTACCGACAATTATTTCACCGACAGCTCATTTAACCGACATTACACCAAGTAACAATTTACTAAAAATATATACCTGCAACTAATAAAACCCTAACCCTATGTGATGTCGGCTAAGTAAACTTTCGGTGAAATGATTGTCGGTGAAGTGACCACCTTCCGAAAATAGATATTTAAGAATACAGATAGATATAGATATAGATAAATCATAGATAAATTTTGGAATAATGTATTATTTCATAATTATGAATTAAAGTAAGGCCACTCCAATTTAAATCTATGTTTAACATAACCCCCCTCTAGATTGAGCAAATTATGGAGGGAGTTAAACAACATATATATATATAACTTTTAGATTCAAATTTCACTTTTCACATTACTAAAATGAACCCATACAGAAAGATCACCAAAATTAAAGTAGCTGCATGATACAGTTATACTAAACCTAGGAATTATATAAGTTAGTTAGAATTAATTAGTAAAATTTTATGAATCATATCCCTTAGATTGTAACACAGGCAAATTTGCCTGCGTATTTTAAAATTTTTAATAAAATTTTAAATATTGATTTTAGCCATATCTTTTCTAAGTAAAAAATATTCTTTAAGTTTTGTTTTAGTAACTTTGTTATAAAATTTTTTTAAAATCATTAGAAAACTTTAATATAATAAATGTTTAAAGTTCTTGTATTGGCATTTTTACTATTAAAATTTTTCTTTAGATTTTTTCAAATTTTATATGTTCCCGTCTATAAAAAAAATCTTTACTTCTAATACAAGTCTTAATTTTTACAAGTAAATCATTAAAGTTGCAATAATGAAAGTTGTCATCCTTTATATAAACTACAATATTGTCTTAAGAACTATAGTTCTAAAACTAAAACTAAATAAGATCGCAGAAAAATTGTAATAAAATTTTTTAAAAAAATTTTTTCTTAAAATTATCTATTTTCAGCTTATATGTAACTATAATTTATTTTCTTATAATATAAAAACTAATTTTGCAAAAAAGTAATCCTTATTTTCAAATATAATTGTACAAAGTTTTATTTAATTATTTTAGTATTTTAAAAAAGTAAATCAGAGCTAAAAAAGTGCAAAAA
>QKWP01000339.1:114146-135712 GCA_003550325.1 Gigaspora rosea
TTTTATTTTACTTGAAATTTGGAGAAAAGATGCTTAAATTTGACTTTTTTGATCAAAAATCCAAAATTATGCATCTATTCTCCAAATTTTAAGTAAAATAAAAATAACTCTGCTGATTTGATGCATTTTTAGGTGCTGAATATGTTTACTTAGTGCATAAAGTTAGAATTAATTAATAAAAATTTGTGTATTATAAGATTTTATAACATTTTATTAATAAAATTATATAAAATCTTATGATTCATAAAATTTTACTAATTAATTCTAACTTCATGCACTAAGTAAACTTGTCAGCACCAAAAAATAAATATAAGTATATTCAGACTTAGACCAGTCTGTATAAAATTTAGAGTCTGAGCCTGGTCTGATCCTGGACCGGACCTGAACCGGACCTATTCCGATTCTGGCCAGACCCAAACCAGACCTAATCATTTGTTGTTTAAGTTCCCCTCCTCTAAAAAATTTTGAACTTGTAATGTTAAACAAAGAATTAAATTGGAATGGCATAATTACGCAATTAGGAACTCAAAATGTTTAACTTTAATAAGAACTTAAATAACTTTAATTAATAGGAACTTAAATGCGCATTTATCAGTAACTTTAACTACTTTAATTCAAATAATTCAATAGATCATAATAGATCATAATAATATATTCTAAATATTGTAAAATTAATTTAAAATGCCTACAGAATACAAAAAATCGGTAGTTCGCGATAACGACATAATTTCTGCTTAGAAGTTTCCAAAACTCCAAAATAGATAGAAATTCTCACACACAAATCACATTTTTCGGTTGTGGCCAATCAAAAAAACGTTAAAGTGCACAAACTCAAAATTAAATGATATAGATTTTTCGGTTATGGCCAATCAAAAATGTTAAAGTGCACAGACTCTAAAATAAATGATATAGATAGATAATTCAACTTAAAATAAAACTAAAATTTTAATATATAAAATATAAAATAAATTAGTGGAGAGAGAGAAAAATCAAAATTTGATATCACCTTTGACAAAGTTTCAAGTTGGGTTTAGGTCAGGTTGAGTTCGGGTCAGGTTTGGGTTGGGTTGAAATGCTAACCCAAAAATTATTCAACCCGACCAGACCTGACCCAACTCGTTCGGAGCTCTACTTATTAAAGTAAAGATTTTCTGTCACAAGATTGAATTCGGGGCCATGAGTACGAATTCCTAGAGTGTGAGACAAAAAAATTAGAAAGTTCATGTCTTACTTTATAAACTATCAAAGTAATTCAGTAACCCACAAGGTAATTCGGAAATTAAATGAGAAGCAACTTATTTCACCTTGAATAGGATGTACATTAACAAATATGTTGAAATTATGTACTTGTTAGACAAGCAAGAGGAACTCAAAGAAAGACCTTATTTTTTGGTAGTAGACGAAGGTATGGATTATTAAATTAGTAAATATTTAGCAACAAAGCTTTTTTCTTTGCTTTTTAATTTGTCTTGCTCTTAGTATGTCAGCCTAAGATCTTGTGCAATGAGAAAAGGAATGTCGAAATGTAGAGGAGTATGGAAAATATGAAATGGGCGTTAAATATATAAAAGTAGCGTTGGATATGTGGGACTTGGATATTAAATCTAGCGTATAGAGTATAGTGGGCTTTAAAATCATGAAAGCAGAGGAATAATCTTGAGGGCTAGCCATAGAGGCGTTTTTTTTCAAGAAATCTAGTGAGTCTTCACAAGATTATTAATATGCTTAGAACATAGTTGTTAGATGATTTTAAAGAACTTGATATTGATGAAAATTTCAAAGGTGTAGAAATATTAAAAAATAAGTTCGAGTTTCATATGTTTTTACTTATTGTAGTTGATTAATTATTGTATTTATTTATATTAATTTAATTATTATTCAATTTATAATTATTTATAATTGGCAAGTGATTTAGTGTTAAGGATTTTATCATTAACACGAATCAAAATTTGTTCCAAAGAGCTTTTATGCTATGTTTATTTTTTCTTGATAATTGTAATAGGTCAAATTAACTAATAGGTAACTTTTGTATATGCGAATCTAACATTTTACAAAAACATTTGTTAAAATATGAATAGTTAAATATAAAAAAATGATAGTCCTTATTTAAGATTTTTTTTGTTTTTTTTTTGTTTTTTTTATACATGTATAGCATAGATCCAAGTACTGTAATAAATTATTGCAATTCTTAAATTTAAATAAATGTATCTTTTTATTTAATTAATATTCCGTATCTTTTATTTAATTAATATCTTGCAAAATATTTTACTTCAGCTCGTTCTTAATATAAATCTATTAACCAATCAGATTTTGTAAAATCACAAAATTGTCTACAAAAATTATCCAATCAAAATGAAAGCCTGCTATAGTTTATGATCATTTAGTGTATTTTGATGTCTCAAGATATTAATTATGAGTTTGAAGAATGACAATGTTACCACAATCTGGCTGCCCTCTTTTTAACTTCTATTAAAAAATGACAATTTTTTTGGAAGACTTTCAAATAAATATCTTAAACTTCTTGATAATGTAGAAGATTTTAATGTAATAATTAATGCTAGAGAATTGCAAATCCTTAAAATATTTAGGATACTTTCAGCGATTTTAAGATATATATCAATGTATTTTGGTAATGAATTGGCGAATATTAACATAGATAGAAATAATACTTTATAAGTTTTTATTTGATAAACTTGCAAAATGTTTCGAACTTATTTAATTGGAATGAAACTTCATAGTTTTGATTACTTTATCTCAAAATAATAAATTTAAAGTATTGCCAAATTGGTGCAACAATATTATGTTAAAATGCCAAGAAAAGATTTTTAATTAGAAGATTTTATATCAACTCAAGAAAATACGTTAATCTTATCAAATGAGATGATTTACAATGAAGAAGTAAACATTTGGATGCATGTTATTGAAGCAAATTCTCCTATAAACCAATTAATGCAGATGATACTTTACTAACAAGTTATTCCTGCAACTAATAAAAAGCCAACTCTAACTCTGTGTGATAAGGAAATGAGTACATACCCATATTGAATAGGAATTGCACACTATTCTGGACTGCCATCTGACTCTAAATCTAGTCTAATGAAAATTTCTTAGCTATAGACTACTTAACAAAATTGTTTACCTATTATCTGTTATTTCCAAATACTGTATCTAGCAACGATATTATTGACAATATGCAACTGTATCAACGAATGCTAAATGAAAATTATAGGTTGGTATAATTAAAAGGCATCTATCTCCAAACAAACCAATATTAACAGTAATTCTTCTACCTCGTGTGATTTGAAACTAATGTTGCCATTCAAGCCATTTTCAACGATTATTAGTAAAGCACACGTGGTTGAAATTATTCATGGACTGACAAAAAAACATATTCTGCGACAAATAATCCATATGAATTTAAATTACTTCATTTTTGAACTTAAATAATTTACGCCACTTTATTATATTTTGGAATTTGTGCAATAAGCAGACAAATCTTGTAGTTGTGAAATTTAAAAGACGTTTATGAAATTCTTAGTGGATATAATCCTATTGGATGGCATTAACCAATTAACTTGGTGTTATATATAAAAATTGCTTATGAAGATCTATTTTTTTTCATTGAAAAATAGTACTGTTCAAAATTTTATATTTTAAGTCAAGTGAAAACCTCAAATTATGAATTTATTACCAATTTTTGATGATCCAGCTACTGCAAATAGATTCAGTCTATATTTAAAATTAGCCTTAAGATTTATGTACTAAGTGATATTTTCTTCTATTTCATTAAACAAAGCATGATTGACCTATGGATTAATAGCGATATGATAACAGGTCCTAATCGTAAGGTTGTCGATTCGAGTTATACTTGGAGGCATAAGCCATGCCAGGATCACAATTAAATTAAATCCAGGGTTGCAAGTGAAGACAATTCAGGAAACTTCCAGTGAAATTCTGGCTGAAAATTAGGACACTTCAGAAAAAGGATGCTTTGGATGAAATTCTGGTCGAAAATGACAACTATTACCACTGGTGAACTTCAGTTGCGAACAATAATAAACAATCAATTACTGTAACTCATATAAATTCTATATAATCTGGTGACCTTACAAAAGTTAAGATGCACTATTAGTTAATTAAGTTGTTAAATAAATTCAGTATCATCCCCTAAGTGCAAGTACTGTATAAAATCTTTATAACCCTATATATTTTACTCTTTATAAATGCAAACCCCCTCTGAGTGCAAAATTTTAATTTTTTCACTGATGGGATGCACTTAAGGGGATGCGACTGTTGTACGCCATATGTTGCCCTGCGGCAATCATGCCAAAGGCTAAAAATTCTTCAAAAAAAAAAAAATTTTTTTTGTTTTGCTAATTACTGAAATCATTATCAAATTATAAATAATTGATAATTGTCGCACCTACTATATCTAATTTTTAGCTTAAACTTGGTAGCGAAGTCGTTTGTATGTGCAGTTTTTAATTTCAGAGTAAAAAGAGTTGTATTTAAAAATTAAAGCCAATAGACAGTGTTATATCTAGATTATATTAGAACATTGCAGTACCTATTGGTTAAAATTTCACAAGAAACATTTTTAATTAAGCCACAGAAAGTGATTAATAATTAAAATTCAGATCTATTCTAAGTTTTTTTTGTAAAACAAAAAGCGGATTCATTTTATCGATTTGATTTTTACGATTATTATATCACAATTGATCTTTAAATTCGATTAGTTAAAATTATAGCGGAGTCCAATTTTTTGTGTGAGCACTAGGGTTGTAAGCTATTGTTGTTATTGGTGTTTCAACGAAATCATGTTTGTAGGTCTGAAGTAGTTTAATAATAAAGAATGTAAAATCGACCAATTCTACCAACCACATAATATTGATTAATGGATCAATTTTGTAATTACAGAAGTGTGTGCCAAACCCAATCTTAAAGCATTGGAAAGTTTCAAAATTAACAAATAAGTGACGCATTTCGAAAACAAGTAGGATTTTTAAATATCATTTGGACAATTCTATTTTGGCCCGGGTCANAGTAAATTTCCATGTGATAATTCAGTAATTATATATGAAATCGATGATTTTTATTGGATGCTGCCCTGATTTATTTCCTTATTTAGTAATTTTCAATCAGAATTCAATCACAACAAACATCACATCGATCACGTGTAATAAATTGATTGGCCGGTTAATCAAATTCGTGATTTGTTTATATCAAAAAATATTCATGTAGATCATTTCTCGGATTATCACATCAATGAGTCAAATCCGCCCATATGTTTTAATAGGGTTAATTATAAATCTGAAAAACAATTCAAGATTCTCTGATTTTAATTTTAGACCTCTTATTAAAGAAAACTGTTGGAAAAGCAATTTTACTTACAATATTTGCTTAATCTCGGATCTCGTGATCCAATAATAATAAAAACGTAAATTTGTATCACATTTACTATGCATTAAATACGTCGTACGTCGGATGATCATTTTAGCTTTTAATCAAAAAAAAAATGGCATTAAAATTTTTTGAAAAGCTTTCAAATAACTTTCTTGAACTCATTGATGATGAGGAAGATTTTAACGTAATAATCAACGTTGGAGAATCTGCTAAAAAATTTCGAGCACATTCAGCAGTTTTAAGATATAGGTCATTATATTTTCGTAATGAATTGGCGAAAATTAACAGGGATAAGAACAACATTAAAACGGTTAATCTAAAACATATTACTATTCAGCAATTTGAGATTATTATCAAGTAACTATTTTTAATAAGCATTCTTATTTATAAACTTACACTGTTTAAGATGTCTTGAAATATAAAAATATTAATGTAATTTTAAATTTTAAATTAATTAAAGGTATATATATGGTGGAGTAGTTTTATTAGAAAACGTTGATACATCATTTATTTTTAACCTCATGGTTATTACTTGTGAGTTTTTATTCGAAGAACTGGCCAAACGTCTTGAGATTTATTTGATTGAAACAAAGGCTTCATGGCTTCGATTACATTTTTCGGAAATATTTCAAAAAAGCTTTCAAAATAATAATTTTCAAGAATTGCAAAATTGGTGCAATGATATTATGGTAAAACACCCGGAAAATATTTTTGAATCAGAAGGTTTTACATCTATTCAAGAAAATGCGTTAATAACGCTTATTAAACGAGATGATTTACAAATGGAAGAAGTAAAAATTTGGAGGCATATTATTGAATGGGGGATTGCACAAAATCCTGGCATGCCACCTGATCCTAAAAACTGGTCCAACGATAATTTTATAACTATGAAGACTACTCTACAAAATTGTTTACCTTACATTCGTTATTTCCAAATACCTGATGGCGATGTTATCGATCATTTACAACCGTATCGACGAATCCTAGATGATAATTTATGGGATGATATCGTGAAAAGACTTATATCTCCAAGCAAGCCGATATCATCAGTAATTCTTCCACCTCGTGTAGTTTTAACACAAACATTACCATCCAGAACGACCGAACCATTTTCAACGATCATTAATGAAGCACACGCTGCTGAAATTACTTCATGGATTGATAAAAAGGCTGATGCATATTCTGCAACCAATTATCCTTATGAATTTAAATTACTTCTTCGCGGAACTAGAGATGGTTTTACTCCTGCTTCATTTTGGAATTTATGTGATAAGCAAACGAATGTTGTTGTAGTTGCAAAGATTAAAGGTACTGATGAAATTCTTGGTGGATATAATCCTATTGGATGGGTTGAACCGACTGGCTCTTTTGTATATAGGGATTGCGAAGAGAGCTTTATTTTTTCATTGAAAAATAGTACTATTCAAAATTCTATTTTAAGCCGTGTGAAAAATCCAAAATACGCAATTGGTTGTCATTCTAATTGTGGTCCAATTTTTGGTGGTGGTTCTGGACCAGGCGATTTAGTTTTTTTTAATCCTGGTTATTGTTGGAATTGTTTAATTTCATATGAAAAACGAATTAGAAATGCTGCATACGATTCTATTGGGGCATCATATTTTTCAGTGGATGAATACGAAATATTTCAGATTCGTAAAAATACATAAATTTTAAATATTAAGTGGATCATCTTTAAGTTTTACCATAAATTACAAATGAATAATTTTTATCAAATGATACCATCAGATTCTTATCATCTAAATAGCCCCAATTTACTTTTTATTAAATAACTGTATTATTGTATAATTGCGTTAATTGATACCTAGATTAAATATTTTTCGTGTCATACAGCTTATTTTATTACATAAAAATACCTAGTTTAATTGATAACATTCTTTTCAGAGCAAAGTCTCTAAAATTTTTGACAAAATAATTTTGGACAGCTGCAAAGGAAATTTGTAAATTTAATTTTTCGTTAAATGACCAATGGCTAGTCAATTATGACTAAAGAATATGTTGTTGAAGTTAAATTACTAAAGTTAAAATTTATAATAACTTATAGTCATTAAACGAAACATTTGTGTGCGATGTCAAAAAAGAAACCTTAAACAATGAAATTCTGGTGAAATTCAATCCCTTAATGAAAGTTGTAACTAGAGATGGGCAAAAGTTTTTTTACATATTCTAGCTTATTCATACATTCTGGACTGCCATCTGACTCTAAATCTAGTCTAATGAAAATTTCTTAGCTATAGACTACTTAACAAAATTGTTTACCTATTATCTGATATTTCCAAATATCTAGCAACGATGTTATAGACAATAAGCAACTGTATCAACGAATGCTACAGTAAATGAAAATTATAGGTTGGTATAATTAAAAGGCATCTATCTCCAAACAAACCAATATTAACAGCAATTCTTCTGCCTCGTGTGGTTTGAAACTAATGTTGCCACCAAGACAAACTAAGTCATATTCAACGATTATTAGTAAAGCACACGTGGTTGAAATTATTCATGGATTGATAAAAAAAATATTCTGCGACAAATAATACATATGAATTTTAAATTATTTCATTTTTGAACTTAAATAATTTACGGCATTTCTATTTTATTTTGGAATTTGTGCAATAAGCAGACAAATCTTGTAGTTGTGAAATTTAAAAGACGTTTATGAAATTCTCAGTGGATATAATCCTATTGGTTAGCATCAACCAATTAACTAGGTGTTATATATAAAAATTGCTTATGAAGATCTATTTTTTCATTGAAAAATAGTACTGCTCAAAATTATATATTTAAGTCACACAAAAACCTCAAATTATGAATTTATTACTCTAATTTTGCCAATTTTTGAAGATGGTAACACTCATCATAGTGATCTAGTCATTTCTAATATCTCTAATCAATGTTGGAATTCTTAAAGTTCAGACGAAAAATGAATTATAAAAACATCAACATATAATTTCTAGTGGGTATCATACTAGTCACTGAATTGTATTTGACTAAATTATATAATGAATATTAAAAGTTTATTAGTGTTAAGGTTAAATTTAAGTTAAATTTAGATTAAATTAAAGTTGGGAAAGAGCATTGTACAGTATATAATAAAAAAAACTTTACAAAAATTATTGTTTTTTTTTTGCTAAAATACAAAAATTTTTGATTTTTTTTTTAAAATTTTAAGCTATCATGAATTTTGAAAATATTCACAGTTGCTTTTTGCTTCATATTACACAAATGTTAAATCTTATTGCGAGATATAATTGACCAATTGCATCCAGCAACCGCAATAGACTCACAGTTCAGTCTATATTTAAAATTAGACTTAAGATTTATGACTAAGTGATAAGTTCTTCTATTTCATTAAAGAATGAACTATGGGTAAATAACGATATAATAACGCACCAGGTCCTAATATAAGGTTGCCGATTCGAGTTATGCTGGAAGGCAAAAGCTGTGCCAGGATCACAATTAAATTAAATCTTGGGATGCACGTGAAGGCAAATTAGGAAACTTGCGTTAAATTCTGGTTAAAAACTAGGACACTTTAGAAAAAGGATGCTTTTGATGAAATTTTGATTGAAAATGACAACTATCACCACTGGTGAACTTCAATTGCGAACAATAATAAATAATCAATTACTGTAACTCATAAAATGTGTAAAGATAGGATGCACTGTCAGTTAATTAAGTTGTTAAATAAATTCATTCTCACCCCCTAAGTGTAATTACTGTATAAAATCTTTATAAATACATAATACGGCTTGGTCACAGCTTATAAGAGCTCTATATATTTTACTTTCAATAAATGTAAACCCCCTCTGAGTGCAAAATTTTAATTTTTTTCACTATGGTACTGACGGGATGCACTTCAAGGATATGACTGTTGTACGTCATATGGTGTCCTGTGGTAATCATGCCAAAGGCTAAAAATTCTTCAAAAAAAATTAATTTTGTTTTGCTAAATTACCGGAATCATTATCAAATTATTGATGTCAAATCATTGTTGCACCTACTATATCTAATGTTTAGTAAACTTGGTAGCAAAATCGTTTGTATGTGCAGTTTTAATTTTCAGAGTAAAAAGAGTTGTGTGTAAAAATTAAAGCCAATAGACAGCGGTATAGCTGGGTTATATTAGAATGATGTAATGCATATTGGTTTAATTAAGCCACAGAAAGTGATTACTAATTAAAAGTTTTTTTTGTAAGGACGAATCTATTTGTAACAGCCTGTTACAGCTTATTTGTAACAGCTTTATTTATAACTCAAAATTTTACTATGATAACCCCTATTGCACTTCTAACAAAAAATGATTCTCTCGCAATTCTGTATTAATCTTTGACCCTAACCCTAACTTCAACTTTACCCGTAAACTGCCGTATAAACAGGCCCCCCACATATCAGACCCCCCCTCATTTTTACTAATAATTTTCTTTTTTTTTACTAATTAATTTTTTTGGTGGAATGTACCAGACCCGGGCTGTTTATACGGCAGTTTACGGTACTTTAACTTTAATATGGCCTTATTGGCAGTTACATATAAGTTGTAACAGGCTGTTACAAATAGACTTTTTCTTTTTGTAAAACAAAAAGCGGATTCATTTTTTCGATTTGATTTTTACGATTTTTATATCACAATTGATCTTTAAATTCGATTAATCAAAATTATAACGACAGTCCAATTTATTGTGTGAGCACTAGGGTTGTAAGATATAGTTGTTATTGGTAGTTTCAACGAAATTCTGTTGGTAAGTCTGAGGTAGTTTAATAAAAAAGAATGTAAAATCGACCAATACTACTGTACCAACCACATAATATTGATTAATGGATCAATTTTGTAAATACAGAAAGTGGGTGCCAAACCCAATCTTAAGTATTTGAAAGTTTTAAAATTAACAAATAAGTGGCACATTTCGAAAACAAGTAGAATTTTTTAAATATCATTTGGTCAATTCCATTTTGACCCGAGTCAAAGTTACCCCCTCTTAGAATTTAAAGTTAGTGTGGGGCGGAATTATAATGGTCAGAATTATGTTAATGCTGGCTAGAGGTTTTTTAACATAAAAACACAGCTGTGATTAATGTAATTCCGACCAAAATTAACCTAAAATTCTAAGAGGGGGTCATTTTAAAACGGGTCCAAATAGAATTTCCCATATCATTTTACCATGTATAATTATAAATCTGAAATACAATCCAAGATTCTCTGATTTTAATTTTAGACCTCTTATTAAAGAAAAACTGGTGAAAAATCAATTATACTTACAATATTTGCTTAACCTCGGACCTCAAACTAGTCGTGATCCCAGAATTACAAAAACGTAAATCTGTATCACTTTACTATGCATTAAATACGTCGTACTGTGTACATACGTACAGACAATATCTCTATTAACTTCAATCAAAAAAAAAAAAAATGGCATTAAAATTTTTTGAAAAGCTCTCAAATAACTTTCTTGAACTCATTGATGATGAGGAAGATTTTAACGTAATAATCAACGTTGGAGAATCTCCAAATGCTAAAAAATTTCGAGCGCATTCAGCAGTTTTAAGATATAGGTCATTATATTTTCGTAATGAATTGACGAACATTAACAGGGATAATAACAACATTAAAACGGTTAATCTAAACCATATTACTATTCAGCAATTTGAGATTATTATCAAGTAACTATTTTTAATAGGCATTCTTATTTATAATCTTACATTGTTTAAATATAATAAGTATTAATGTAATTTTAAATTTTAAATTAATTAAAGGTATATATATGGAGGAGTAGTTTCATTAGAAAACGTTGATACATCATTTATTTTTAACCTCATGATTATTACTTGTGAGTTTTTATTCGAAGAACTGGCCAAACGTCTTGAGATTTATTTGATTGAAACAAAGGCTTCATGGCTTCGATTACATTTTTCTGAAATATTTCAAAAAAGCTTTCAAAATAATAAATTTCAAGAATTGCAAAATTGGTGCAATGATATTATAGTAAAACACCCGGAAAAGATTTTTGAATCAGAAGGTTTTACATCTATTCAAGAAAATGCGTTAATAGCGCTTATTAAACGAGATGATTTACAGATGGAAGAAATAAAAATTTGGAAGCATATTATTGAATGGGGAATTGCACAAAATCCTGGCATGTCACCTGATCCTAAAAACTGGTCCAACGATAATTTTTTAACTGTAAAGACTACTTTACAAAATTGTTTACCTCATATCCGTTATTTCCAAATACCTGGTGGCGATGTTATCGATCATTTACAACCATATCGACGAATTCTAGATGATGATTTATGGGATGATATCATGAAAAGACTTATATCTCCAAGCAAGCCGATATCATCAGTAATTCTTCCACCTCGTGTAGTTTTAACACAAACATTACCATCCAGAATGATCGAACCATTTTCAACGATCATTAATGAAGCACACGCTGCTGAAATTACTTCATGGATTGATAAAAAGGCTGATACGTACTCTGCAACCAATTATCCTTATGAATTTAAATTACTTCTTCGAGGAACTAGAGATGGTTTTACTCCTGCTTCATTTTGGAATTTATGTGATAAGCAAACGAATATTATTGTAGTTGCAACACTGACGAAATTCTTGGTGGATATAATCCTATTGGATGGGTTAAACCGACTAGCTTTCATGTATATAGGGATTGCAAAGAGAGCTTTATTTTTTCATTGAAAAATGGTACTATTCAAAATTCTATTTTAAGCCGTGTGAAAATCCAAAATATGCAATTTATTGCCATTCTAATTGTGGTCCAGTTTTTGGTGGTGGTTCCGGCTTCTGTGATTTAGTATTTTTTAGTCCTGTTTCTTGTTGGGATTGTCTAGTTTCATATGAAAAACGAATTAGAAATTCTGCATTTAATTATGATTGGAGATCACTTTTTTCAGTGGATGAATACGAAATATTTCAGATTAGTAAAAAGTCATAAAGTTTAAATATTAAGTGGAACATCTTTAAGTTTTACCATAAATTATAAATGAATAAGCTTTATAAAATGATACCATCAAATTCTTATCATCTAAATAGCCCAATTTACTTTTTATTAAATAAACAGTATTATTATATAATTGCGTTAATTGATACCAAGATCAAATATTTTTCGTGTCATACAGCTTATTTTATTACATCTAAAATACCTAGTTTAATTTATAGCATTCTTTTTAGAGCAAAGACTCTAAAATTTTGACAAAATAATTTTGGCCTGCTGCAAAGGAATTTTGTAAATTTAATTTTTCGTTAAACGACCAATGGCTAGCAAATTATAATTAAAGATAATGATGTTGAAGTTAAATTACTAAAGTTAAATTTATAATGGCTTGTAGTCATTTAATGGAACATTTGTGTGCGATGTCAAAAGAGAAACCTAAAACCAATGAAATTCTGGTGAAATTCAATCCCTTAATGAAAGTTGTAACTAGTAGATGGGCAAAATTTTTTTACATATTCTAGCATATTCATACTTGTTATAGTAAGGAAATAAAAAAGCCTTCATGTTTAATATATATATATATATTTTTTTTTAAAAAAAAAAAAATTAAATTTAAATTTTTTGCATCATTCAATTAATGATTAATTTTATTTTAATAGTAATACTTTTCTAAGAATGCTATGAATAGCTTGAATAGAAAATTCAAATACAGATTAATTAGTTGTCCGAAGGACTACACCCGATGTCCGTGTGTTAGCAAATTCTGAATCCTGATTGGCTAGATCAGGTGTAACATAAAAAAATTGATTTATTTTTGTCCTTCCTTTAAATGGTTCCCATTTTCCTAGTCATAATTGATTATTAGTATTAAAATTATTAATGTTTACAATTCAAATTGATCTTCAAAATTAAATATATACTTGATTATTTTCTCAGACTTGTTTCTTTACACTTAGTCGTATTTATTTGATGTCTAATGGATGGTCAGTAGAACAAACTGGAAGTTCACGAAGAAATGTCGAATTTACAAATTTGGCAAAGGACAATCTGACAAATATATTATTAACGTTCAACAATATCTAACTCATAAGGTTGTTTATTTGTAATTTATAGGGAATTTAAGACTAAATCCTAGCATAAATAAATCGCTAGTCAGAAATAAAAATTAAAAAATTAATAAACTATAATAAGTAACTATTTTTTCGTAATATAAAATGATGCTTTGAATTTCAAGTTTGTTAGATATTATCTTTATTACTGGGCATCAAAATGAAGCTCATCCTAAAGCAACAATGTTTTTGAAATCTATATATTCTAATATAAGATATTTGCTTTAAATAATATAAAACTTTATTATACTTTATCAATGGTTATTAAAAGAAGAAAAAAATACCTTCAAGAAAAAAAAATTCAGAAACCTGGCATTTTAAATTTGGTATTGCTAACAGACATAAAGCTTTCTATAAAATAGATAAATCAGTTTTGTATAAATTTATTTTATAAAGTTATTTTTTACAAATTTATCTTCTTTTGTCAATTTTTTTACTAAGACTCGCCATTCATTAATTAACAAAGAACTACAATTGCATCTGGGTTATACAGTATCACCCTTTTTGTCTCTATATGTTTTTTTTTAATTTTTGGAGATATATGTAAGATGGGTAACTCAATATATAATATATATGAAATACAACTATAGGTTCACAAAAACCTTCATTATTCAATTAATTACTATAGGGTTGGTTTCACTGACACCGACACTTGTTTCATCGACAATCAGTTCACCGACAAACCAACAATTATTTTATAGACAGCTCATTTCATCAAAAATCAATTCACAGAAGCTTGTTTCATCAACAATCAGTTCAGTTCCAAGTTTTATTTCACCAACAATTATTTCACAGACAGCTCATTTCGCCAAAAGCTTTTTTAAAAATTGCAATGACCTAATGACAATGGCCAGAATTACTTTGTTGGTAAAATGACTATCAATGAAACAAATTGTTGTGAAATGAACTTGAGTTTATTGTTGGTGAACTAAGTTGTCGTGAATCGATTTTAGTGAAATGAACATGAATTTATTATTGGTGCGCTAAGTTGTTAGTGAAGTGATTGTCTGTGAAATGAACAGAATCTCAGCAACAGCAAAATGTAGTTAAATTCAAATAAACATATCATTAATTTTGCTCCAAATCAATAAAGCTCCACATTTACCTGGTTTCTATAAAATAGTCATAGCTTTATTAATCATAAATAATAAATATCAAAAAGTATTAACAATTCCTATGAGGAAAAATAGATCAAATAATACACTAAAGCCTTACGTGTATCTTTTTTGTCGAATAACCGAATTAATGAAAAAAAATCTAACTTTTGATATTTATACAAACATAAGAGAGACGGGGTATTATGGACATATTAAAGTTTCTACTAATAAAACCTTTTAAAAATCAAATAGATTTTTATACAATTTTTATTATTTGAACTATGCTTAATAAAGAATAAATTACTGCAAAAAAATCTTTATATCATATATTGTTTTAGATATAAATAATTAGTACACAAAATAGAATATAAAACTAAAGTTTAGAAAAAAGGGGTGTATTATAGACACAGTGATAAAATTTGATCTACTGGTCTGTTTTGAATGATTTTACCACAAAATGACTGTCTCAGTGAGACGATTCTAACAAGTACAAAATTGTTAAAATCCAATCATGGGATCCCAAGGTCGTTAAAGGTATATTATGTAAAAATTTGCAGATTTTCAAATATATACAAAAACTTATATTTTGTATAAATAATGATATCTTGTAATCTAGTGATCGGAATTGGGTGATTTTTATACCATTCAATTTGTCTCTCTAAGACAATTTGAATGGTATAAAAATCATCTAATTCTGATCACTAGATCGTAAGATACCTGCCCTGTTCACAATACCCCCTGTCCACAATACCCTCTCCTCCTTTATATAATAAAAACATAATTTTGTATCAATTTGACAATTGTTGAAGTGACTTATAACTAGAGATGGGCAAATTGCGTTTTTTCAAAAATCCTGCACGGGATTGACTAATAAAAAAAAACCAAGCAGAATTTATTATTGAAAATTTATTTTCTTGTTCAATTTAGTTATTTCTTTAAATCTAATTTATTCTAAATAAAACTACTTATATGAATTTTTGCTTATATTTAAAATAGATAAAATTTACATATGAATTCTTATAATATTTAAGCATTAAGTAATTTAATCTTATTGATTTTATACATATTAAACTTTAAAGGTAGAGGTATGTAGATCATTTCTATTAATAAACTAGTTACTAAAAATTTTATATTTAATAATAAAGAAAATTTTATTAAATAACCATATTAAATTTTTAAATAAACTTGTAGAGGAGGTTTTTCTGATTCTAACGGTGGTCGAATCATTAAAATTGGCCCAGTAGAACATAAGATATAGTTGTTTTTATCTTCGTGACCCTATTTTACTTATTGTTCACACGTGATTTGATTGGCCAATTTGTGATGGCCCCCGCAGAATAGACCCCGCCCCCACAAAAGTTGATACTATAAAAACTTTATCAAATTTCATTCAAAATTAATAAAATTTTTAAGTATGTGTAATTTTTTATTACGAACAATTTTTACTTAGTACATAAATACAATTTATATAGTAAAAAATTAACTTTTATATGTAGCAACTTTTAAATTCGCAGTAAAAATATTTTTGGTCACTCATTTATTAATAGAAATGATCTACATACCCTCTACCCTTAACCTAATTCAGGTTTTGCCTAATTTTTTATTATTAGAAACTGCAATAAAGAAATCGGAGATCTGACCTGAACGCTGATTGGTCTTTTATTCGTGATTTAATTGGATAGCTCATAGCACGTATAGTTATATCATTTTGATGTAATCTATATACCTAAAACAAATTCGGCCGTAGTGTGTGAGAAAACTTATTTTTTTATACATTTCATTGTGTTAATAGCGATAACGGCTAAGCTTACGTTTGAATATTATTATTTGGTCAACTTCGGAAAACGTGACCATTTTGTGTAGGAAACCTTATTTTTACAACCGGTTAATATCTATCTACATGACATAATTTTGGGTTGTTTTTAATTGGCCACATCCAAAAAACATGATCAATTTGTAGGAAAACTTATTTTTCATACATTACATTGTGTTAATAGTGACGACAGGCTAAGCTTACAATTAAATATTATTATTTGGTTAACTTCAGAAAACGTGACCGTTGTGTGGGAAACTTATTTTTACAACCGGTTAATGATAACGGAATTAAACTTACCAATTTTATCTATCTACATGACATAATTTGGGTTGTTTTTATTGGCTGTATCCAAAAAATGTGATCAAATTGTGGGAAAACTTATTTATTGTGTTAAGATGACGACAGTAAGTCGATAGGGGGTTTTTTTTGTTTTTTTTTTTAATTTACTGTAAATTGATAGAGTAATGTTCACATCTAATACTAGGCCACATGAAGTTGTTTTTCATTTTGCGTTACTCAATTTGAAAACTTCGGTAAGTTGATCAGTTTTTTTTTTAATTTAATGTAAATTAATAATGTTCACATCTAATACTAGACCACACGAAGTTAATATCTATCTACATGACATAATTTTGGGATATTTTTATTGGCTGCATCCAAAAAAATGTGATCAAGTTGTGGGAAAACTTATTTTTTATACATTACATTGTGTTAATAGTGATGACAGGCTAAGCTTACAATTAAATATTATTATTTGGTTAACTTCAGAAAACGTGACCGTTGTGTGGGAAACTTATTTTTACAACTGGTTAAATGATGACAGAATTAAACTTACCAATTTTATCTATCTACATGACATAATTTTGGGTTGTTTTTATTGGCTGCATCCAAAAAACATGATCAAATTGTGGGAAAACTTATTTATTGTGTTAATGATAACGACGGTAAGTCGATCGGGGGTTTTTTCTTTTTTTTAAATTTACTGTAAATTGATAGAGTAATGTTCACATTTAATACTAGGCCACACGAAGTTGATTTTTCATTTTGCATTATATGAATTTGAAAACTTCGATAAGTCGATCGGGGTTTTTTTTCTTTTTTTTTCTTTTTTTTTTAATGTAAATTAATAATGTTCACATCTAATACTAGGCCACACGAAGTTAATTTTTCATTTTGCGTTACATGAATTTGAAAACTTCGGTAAGTCAATCGTTTTTTTTTAATTTAAATTAATAGAGTAATGTTCACATCTAATACTAGGCCACACGAATTTAATTTTTCATTTTGCATTGCATGAATTTAAAATTGCCATTTTTTTTTAATTTACTGTAAATTAATAGAGTAATGTTCACATCTAATACTAGGCCACGAAGTTGATTTTTCATTTTGCATTACATGAATTTGAAAACTTCGGTGAGTCAATTAGGGTTTTTTCCTTTTTTTTTAATTTTTTATTGTAAATTAATAGAGTAATGTTTACATCTAATACTAGACCACACGAAGTTGATTTTTCATTTTGCGTTATATGAATTTGAAAACTTCAGTAAGTCTATTGTTTTTTTTTCTTTTTTTTTTAATTTACTATTAATTAATAAAGTAATATTCACATCAAATACTAGGCCACACGAAGTTGATTTTTCATTTTGCGTCGCATGAATTTGAAAACTTCATAAGTCAATCAGTTTTTTTTTTTTAATAATAATTTACTGTAAATTAATAGATTCATGTTCATATCTAATACTAGGCCACACGAAGTTGATTTTTCATTTTGCATTACGTGAATTTGAAAACTTTGGTAAGTCGATCAGTTTTTTTTTAATGTAAATTAATAATGTTCACATCTAATACTAGGCCACACGAAGTTAATTTTTCATTTTGCGTTACATGAATTTGAAAACTTCGGTAAGTCAATCGTTTTTTTTTAATTTAAATTAATAGAGTAATGTTCACATCTAATACTAGGCCACACGAATTTAATTTTTCATTTTGCATTGCATGAATTTAAAATTGCCATTTTTTTTTAATTTACTGTAAATTAATAGAGTAATGTTCACATCTAATACTAGGCCACGAAGTTGATTTTTCATTTTGCATTACATGAATTTGAAAACTTCGGTGAGTCAATTAGGGTTTTTTCCTTTTTTTTTAATTTTTTATTGTAAATTAATAGAGTAATGTTTACATCTAATACTAGACCACACGAAGTTGATTTTTCATTTTGCGTTATATGAATTTGAAAACTTCAGTAAGTCTATTGTTTTTTTTTCTTTTTTTTTTAATTTACTATTAATTAATAAAGTAATATTCACATCAAATACTAGGCCACACGAAGTTGATTTTTCATTTTGCGTCGCATGAATTTGAAAACTTCATAAGTCAATCAGTTTTTTTTTTTTAATAATAATTTACTGTAAATTAATAGATTCATGTTCATATCTAATACTAGGCCACACGAAGTTGATTTTTCATTTTGCATTACGTGAATTTGAAAACTTTGGTAAGTCGATCAGTTTTTTTTTAATGTAAATTAATAATGTTCACATCTAATACTAGGCCACACGAAGTTAATTTTTCATTTTGCGTTACATGAATTTGAAAACTTCGGTAAGTCAATCGTTTTTTTTTAATTTAAATTAATAGAGTAATGTTCACATCTAATACTAGGCCACACGAATTTAATTTTTCATTTTGCATTGCATGAATTTAAAATTGCCATTTTTTTTTAATTTACTGTAAATTAATAGAGTAATGTTCACATCTAATACTAGGCCACGAAGTTGATTTTTCATTTTGCATTACATGAATTTGAAAACTTCGGTGAGTCAATTAGGGTTTTTTCCTTTTTTTTTAATTTTTTATTGTAAATTAATAGAGTAATGTTTACATCTAATACTAGACCACACGAAGTTGATTTTTCATTTTGCGTTATATGAATTTGAAAACTTCAGTAAGTCTATTGTTTTTTTTTCTTTTTTTTTTAATTTACTATTAATTAATAAAGTAATATTCACATCAAATACTAGGCCACACGAAGTTGATTTTTCATTTTGCGTCGCATGAATTTGAAAACTTCATAAGTCAATCAGTTTTTTTTTTTTAATAATAATTTACTGTAAATTAATAGATTCATGTTCATATCTAATACTAGGCCACACGAAGTTGATTTTTCATTTTGCATTACGTGAATTTGAAAACTTTGGTAAGTCGATCAGTTTTTTTTTAATGTAAATTAATAATGTTCACATCTAATACTAGGCCACACGAAGTTAATTTTTCATTTTGCGTTACATGAATTTGAAAACTTCGGTAAGTCAATCGTTTTTTTTTAATTTAAATTAATAGAGTAATGTTCACATCTAATACTAGGCCACACGAATTTAATTTTTCATTTTGCATTGCATGAATTTAAAATTGCCATTTTTTTTTAATTTACTGTAAATTAATAGAGTAATGTTCACATCTAATACTAGGCCACGAAGTTGATTTTTCATTTTGCATTACATGAATTTGAAAACTTCGGTGAGTCAATTAGGGTTTTTTCCTTTTTTTTTAATTTTTTATTGTAAATTAATAGAGTAATGTTTACATCTAATACTAGACCACACGAAGTTGATTTTTCATTTTGCGTTATATGAATTTGAAAACTTCAGTAAGTCTATTGTTTTTTTTTCTTTTTTTTTTAATTTACTATTAATTAATAAAGTAATATTCACATCAAATACTAGGCCACACGAAGTTGATTTTTCATTTTGCGTCGCATGAATTTGAAAACTTCATAAGTCAATCAGTTTTTTTTTTTTAATAATAATTTACTGTAAATTAATAGATTCATGTTCATATCTAATACTAGGCCACACGAAGTTGATTTTTCATTTTGCATTACGTGAATTTGAAAACTTTGGTAAGTCGATCAGTTTTTTTTTAATGTAAATTAATAATGTTCACATCTAATACTAGGCCACATGAAGTTGATTTTTCATTTTGCATTACGTGAATTTGAAAACTTCAGTAAGTCGATTGGTTTTTTTTTAATTTAATGTAAATTACAGTAATAGAGTAATGTTCACATCTAATACTAGGCCACAGGAAGTTGATTTTTCATTTGCATTGTATGAATTTGAAAACTTCGGTAAGTCGATCGGGTTTTTTTTCTTTTTTTTTTAATTTACTGTAAATTAATGGAGTAATGTTCACATCTAATACAGGCCACATGAAGTTGATTTTTCATTTTGCATTACACGAATTTGAAAACTTCGGTAAATCGATCTGGGGTTTTAATTTTTTTTATTTATTTTTTTTTTAATTTTTTACTATAAATTAATAGAGTAATGTTCATATCTAATACTAGGCCACACGAAATTGATTTTTCATTTTGCGTTATATGAATTTGAAACTTCAGTAAGTCTATCATTTTTTTTTCCTTTTTTTTTTTAATTTACTGTAAATTAATAAAGTAATGTTTACATCTGATACTAGACCACATGAAATTGATTTTTCATTTTGCGTTGCATGAATTTGAAAATTTAGGTAAGTCGATAGGTTTTTTTTTCTTTTTTCTTCTTTTTTTTTGTTGTAATGTAAATTAATAATGTTTACATCTAATACTAGGCCATATGAAGTTGATTTTTTATTTTGCATTACATGAATTTGAAAACTTTGGTAAATCAATCGGGGGGTTTTTTTTTAATTTACTGTAAATTAATAGAGTAATGTTCATATCTAATACTAGGCCACGAAGTTGACTTTTTATTTTGCGTTACATGAATTTGAAAACTTCAGTGAGTTGATCGGGGGTTTTTTTTTAATTTTTTACTGTAAATTAATAAAGTAATGTTCACATCTAATACTAGGTCACATGAAGTTGATTTTTTATTTTGCGTTACATGAATTTGAAAACTTCTTAATATACTGTAAACAAATATTAGGCCGTATGAATTGATTTTCGTTATACATTGCATGGGATCTGAAAACTTCTTTCAATAGGACTGTTTTTGAAAACTTCTATCAGTAGGTCTGTTGTTTTATTTTTTATTTTTATTTTTATTTTTTTTTTTTTAATTTACAAAACAAATATTAGGCCATATGAAGTTGATTTTCATTATGCATTGCATGGGATCTGAAAGCTTCTGTTAGTAAATCTGTTTTTGAAAACTTCTGTCAGTAGGTCTGTTTTTTTTTT
>QKWP01000339.1:135824-165857 GCA_003550325.1 Gigaspora rosea
TTTTTTTTTTTTTTTTTTTTTTTTTTTTTTTTTTTTTTTTTTTTTTAATTTACAAAACAATATTCACAACTAATACTAAGCTACAAAAAGTAAGTTAATTTTTTATTTTGCATTACATGAATTTGAAAACTTTGATCTGTCTGTTGGGGGGGCTTTTTTTTTTAAATATACTGTAAATTAATAGAATAGTGTTCACATCTAATTAGGTCTTGCAAAAGTTGTTTTTTCGTTTTGCATTATATGGTCTTGAAAACTTTAATCAAATGTTCGCAGTTTTTTTTAATTTTTTTTTCGCTTAATAAAAGTAAAAATCACGATAACAACCACTTATGCACCGCATTGAGAAATAAGTTCTGTTGCAGAATTCTATACATGTTAAAAATAAAAACAAATAAGATGGGGGGCGCGAAGCGCCACCCATCGAACTAGTAATTAAATTAAATAAATAATTAAATTAATTATTTTAATAAATAAAAATAAAATATAAAAATAATGCTTTACAAAAAAGCGCCAAATTTTGATTTGCTAAAAATAAGCCAATTAATAGCGCTGATAATGTACTATTAAATACAAAATTTTTGCCAAAATTGGTATTTTTTTAGCATTTTATTATTATAATTTTCCTAATATTATAAAATAATGCCTGTATGAAAATGTCCCTTTTAAACTATCTGATTGTTTAATCTTGCATATATGTTGTGAAGGGCAAATCTGATTTATGTACCCAGAAGTTGAGGCTGTGCTCGATGTCTATTTTTATTTTTTTATTTCTATATATGTATATCTTTTCTATTTTTAAATATTACATCTTAGCGTTACCATTTATAGTAAGGCTGTGACTCGATGGAGTCGAAAGAGTCCATAGACTCAATTGAATCCATCGAATCGATTTTTAGTCTGTATTAAAAAGTATATAAGAACCGTAAGTTCATTGAAGGAAACAGTAGTTCGTACCAAGTTCAGAACAGTTTCGAATAGTTCTAGTTAGTTCAAGTTCCAGTTAGTAACCTTCGAAATTAGAGTAGAAGTGTTAGCTATAGAACATTGTAACCCCTTTGTACTATTTCCTTTTATTAAATAAAAACATACTTATCTTTGCCCCCAAAGAATACTATCTTCCTTGTAAAATCGTTCATCCTAACAACTTTCTTGTCCTCGTGACTTTCAATAAAAAGTCCAAGTCGATACTTATCAAATCGAGAAAAGTAAAAAAAGAATTAGTCCCCGATTTCTTACCTGTATTTATAATCAATTACATATCAATCACCACATTGATTACCGCATTTATTGAACAATACTGCCCTCGTGACTTCTATTGTCGACTGATCCTTGATAACCGCACCAGGGGTGCAAATCTTACGTTTTTGATACTCCTGCACTTACTTTTTTGATACTCCAGTATGTACCCCAAAATTACGCCTACTTTTTTGAGGGGTCATTTAAAGCAGGGTGCAGTCACGTGATATGGTACCAATCAATTTGTTTGTTTTGATCAACTCGGATCAGGCCGACGAAGAAACAAAGAAGAAAAAAAGTGAAAAAATGCAAAAATGCAAGAAACGAGTGTCAAAACCTACATTGAGAAATTAACAAAAAATGTCGGGAAGACAATTTTACTATAATACCACCCCTAACCCTAACCGCCGACTAACCCTTACCCTAACTTTAATTAAAAAGTCAAAATCATATGACTGCACCCTGCTTTAAACGACCCCTTTTTTGATGCAGATCTGCATATATACACGTGACTTGTGTTACACAAAGGCCCAGTGCATTGTTTTTGCAAAAATAATTTTTGGTTACACGCCGCTAATGTCGTGTAACGTTACACAAGTCTAATTTTGCCCGGCATTAAGCTTAATGCTGGTGGGCACTATCATGATAATACCCCCGGCGGGGTTAGACATAATTCCAGCCCACCCTAACCCTAAATCTAGTGGTACCCTAACCCGGCATTAAGCTTAATGCTGGTGGGCACTATTATGATAATGCCCCCGGCGGGATTAGACATAATTCCGGCCCACCCTAACCCTAAATCTAGTGGTACCCTAACCCGGCATTAAGCTTAATGCTGGTGGGCACTATCATGATAATGCCCCGGCGGGGTTAGGCATAATTCCGGCCCACCCTAACCCTAAATCTAGGAACCCTAAAAACTAATTGTTCGAAGCAACATCCAATCACGGTACATATACTGGTTACACGACATATGCATCTAGTATATGTACTGTGATTGGATGTTGCTTCGAACAATTAGTTTTCAGGGTTCCTAGATTTAGGGTTAGGGTGGGCCGGAATTATGTCTAACCCCGCCGGGGCATTATCATGATAGTGCCCACCAGCATTAAGCTTAATGCCGGGTTAGGGTACCACTAGATTTAGGGTTAGGGTGGGCCGGAATTATGTCTAACCCCGCCGGGAGCATTATCATGATAGTGCCCACCAGCATTAAGCTTAATGCCGGGCAAAATTAGACCTGTGTAACGTTACACGACATTAGGGCGTGTAACCAAAAATTATTTTTGCAAAAACAATGCACAGGGCCTTTGTGTAACACAAGTCACGTGTATATATGCAGATCTGCATCAAAAAAGTAAGCGTAATTTTGGGGTACATACAGGAGTATCAAAAAAGTAAGTGCAGGAGTATCAAAAACGTAAGATTTGCACCAGGGGTCTAGACACTTTTGCAGTAACGTGACGTGGCGCATGAGAATTAACCAATCGGAGAACGTAAATTTTGATCGTCCCGGATCAGTCCGACATCAAAACAAAACACGTGTACAAGAAGAAAAAAAGAGAAAAGAGCGAAAATACTCGAAAACTAGTGTTTAAATCGGCCTTAAAAACCACATAAAAATGTCCGGAACGCAATTTTACACATATATAGGGACCTTCTAAGGCTATATACACGAACCCTAACCCTAACCTTAACAAATAAGCTAAAAAGTTAATCCGAAGACGCCACAACACGTGATGGTCACGTTACTGCAAAAGTGTCTAGACTCCTGGTGGGGCCATCGAAGATCTTCGAATCCGACCTACGTAATCCCCGATTCTCGCGACTCCACGTGACAATCGTTACGAGAATTAAACAATTGAAATTCGGTATTGGAACCGTATTAAGCTACAAAACAGGGAGACTACGAAGATTAGTAGAAGAATAAAATACCCAAAGACAAGAACAATAGAACGTATTAAATCCGATATACTTATCTGGATTCCAACCTATCCATAACAAGACTTTCTGAACCTTGAGACCCGGACCAAGTCTTTCCACGCCTCTTTCTGCCTTCCAGTTCAAGGTTTAGAGGTCTTGACCGGTATTTAAATAGTGTTTTAGTTAAGTACAGGGGTAGTTAGTGATTATATAGCAAACCCCTGCGAATCAAAACTTCACAATGTGCATGTAATTAGACGAAATCTCTACACCCAAGATTTTGCATAAACTGAAGAAATTAATTGCGTGAGTACCCGTGATTTTACAAAAATTAAAGTAATTAAAATGTATTTCGCATAAATATCTATATGGTAATATATATGAAATTCATGAATTCGTTTGTGGAAATATTTATACATACTTGAAATAACAAATTCATAACATAAACGATAATAAGATAAAAAGTTCTGAATTTAAATCTAAAAATAAAAATAAATAATAAAAAAAAATAAAAATAAAAATAAATAAAAATAAAAAAAATAAAAATAAATTTATTTGTTTTCGGGTTTAGTGGCACTTGCAATTGAATCATGTGATCTTAAAACTATGCAGAGATCGACCTAAAAAGATGACCGATATTATCATTTGTTGATCCTTCTTCTTTATCAAAATCAACGAAATTATTATTATTCGTATGAAATTCACAGTCAGTAATCTATTACCAGAAAACAACACAGAAGCAAAAACTGTAAATGTAGTATATGAAGAATTAATACCATAAATAAAATAAAACTAAAAAATAAGATTACAATAAATAATATACTATCGTTAATAATCTTTCAAAATCAACATAAAAAACTAACTTCAAAAACTACAAATTAATCGAATTTATAAAACATAAAAACAAATTTTCACACTACAACTAAAATCAGATTAGCAAAAAATCAGGGCGCAATCGGCGCCCTGGTTTTTTTTCTTGTAATCTTATAAATACATTTGCCAATTATTGTAATAATAAAATTCTAATATTGGCAATATGGTTGCAATAATTGTCTGGAGCGTACGATCTATAGCGTAGTGATAGACCAGATTTTGTGTGTGATCTTGTCCACAAATATTTTTAGATCAGATGAACATCATTTATCCAATTCATCGGTTCTATTTTTAACTAATAGCCAAAAATAAATTCCTAGCTCCAGACATTAACAGTGTCTGTTTTTCTAGTTTATACAAATAAAGGTCTAAAAATTACCAATATTTTTCTAATATCTTAGGTAGTTAATAGTGTTGATAATGAAGGAATTTTGTAATAAATTTTAAAATCACTAATTTAGCGTCAATAATGTGCTTTTTATTGCTAATTATTGCAAAATTTGAAAATTCCAAAATTTTGTAAAGTATTGACCAATTGCATCTAGCAACTGCAAATTGATTCAGCTATATTTAAAATTAGCCTTAAGATTTATGTACTAAGTGATAAGTTCTTCTATTTCATTAAAAAAAGAATGATTGACCTATGGGTCAATAGCGATATGATAACGCAACAGGTCCTAATCGTAAGGTTATCGATTCGAGTTATTCTGAAGGCAAAAGCTGTGCCAGGATCACAATTAAATTAAATCCTGGGATGCACGTGAAGACAAATTAGGAAACTTCCGGTGAAATTCTGGCTGAAAACTAGGACACTTCAGAAAAAAGATGCTTTTGATGAAATTCGATAGAAAATGAAAACTACCACCACTGGTGAACTTCAGTTGCGAACAATAATAAATAACCAATTATAAAATGTGGTGACCTTACAAAAGTTAGGATGCACTATTAGTTAATTAAGTTGTTAAATAAATTCAGTATTATCCCTAAGTGCAAGTACTGTATAAAATCTTTATAAATACATGATACAACTTATAGAGCACTATATACTGTATATATTTTACTTTCTAAAAATGCAAACCCCTCTGAGTGCAAAATTTTAATTTTTTCACTATGGCCTTGACGGGATGCACTTAAAGGATGTGACTGTTGTACGTCATATGGTGTCTTGCAGTAATCATGCCAAAGGCTAAAAATTCTTCAAAAAAAATAATTAATTTTGTTTTGTTAAATTATTGAAATTATTATCAAACTATCAATAATTGTGGCAGATTATAATGAAATCCAGATTAAAATGAAAATATAGTATAAAATCTCAAAAACTAAATCTTTTTAGGTTGCATTTTTTAGGGTTAGGGGTTTAGGGTTAGGGTTAGTTTTAAAAAAAAATTATAATAAACAAGTATTAGTGGGTTTTAGAAGGCTAGCAGGTTAAGTAGAAAATGTAGATTTCATTTTAAATTATGATCTGCGACAATAATTGATGATGCCAAATCATTGTCGCACCTACTATATTTAATGTTTAGTTTAAACTTGGTAGCGAAGTCGTTTGTATGTGCAGTTTTTAATTTTCAGAGTAAAAAGAGTTGTGTATAAAAATTAAAGCCAATAGACAGCGGTATAGCTAGGTTATAGTAGAACAATGTAATGCCTATTGGTTAAAATTTCATAAAAAATATTTTTAATTAAGCCACAGAAAGTGATTAATAATTAAAATTCAGAGATCTATTCTAAGATATTTGTAAAACAAAAAGAGGATTCATTTTTTCGATTTGATTTTTACGATTTTTATATCACAATTGATCTTTTAAATTCGATTAATCAAAATTATAGCGACAGTCCAATTTTTTTGTGTGAGCACTAGGGTTGTAAGATATTGTTGTTATTGGTAGTTTCAACGAAATTCTGTTGGTAAGCCTGAAGTAATTTAATAAAAAGAATGTAAAATCGACCAATACTACTGTACCAACCACATAATATTGGTTAATGGATTAATTTTGTAAATACAGAAAGTGGATGACAAACTCAATCTTAAAGTATTGGAAAGTTTCAAAATTAACAACTAAGTGGCGCATTTCGAAAACAAGTAGGATTTTTTTTAAATATTATCCGGCCAATACTACAGTATTTTGACCCGGGTCAAAGTTAGCCCCTCTTAGAATTTAAAGTTAGTGTGGGGCGGAATTATATTAATAATGGCCAAAATTATGTTAATGCCGGCTAGGGGCTTTTTAATATAAAAACATGTGATCAACGTAATTCCGACCAAAATTAACCCAAAATTCTAAGAGGGGGTTATTTTGAACCGGGTCAAAATAGAATTTCCATATCATTTTAATATGTTTAATTATAAATCTGAAAAACAATCTAAGATTCTCTGATTTTAATTTTAGATCTCTTATTAAAGAAAAACTGTTTACTTACAATATTTGCTTAACCTCGGACCTCAAACTAGTCGTGATCCAATAATAACAAAAATGTAAATTTGTACCACTTTTACTATGCATTAAATACGTCGTAACGCACAATTTCAGAATCTCTATAAAACTCCGGATGATCATTTAACTTTTAATCAAAAAAAAAAAATGGCATTAAAATTTTTTGAAAAGCTTTCAAATAACTTTCTTGAACTCATCGATGATGAGGAAGATTTTAACGTAATAATCAACGTTGGAGAATCTCCAAATGCTAAAAAATTTCGAACGCATTCAGCAGTTTTAAGATATAGGTCATTATATTTTCGTAATGAATTGGCAAAAATTAACAGGGATAATAACAACATTAAAACTGTTAATCTAAAACATATTACTATTCAGCAATTTGAGATTATTATCAAGTAACTATTTTTAATAAGTATTCTTATTTATGTATAATCTTACCTTGTTTAAGATATCTTGAAATATAAAAAGTATTAATGTAATTTTAAATTTTAAATTAATTAAAGGTATATATATGGAGGAGTAGTTTCATTAGAAAACGTTGATGCATCATTTATTTTTAACCTCATGGTTATTACTTGTGAGTTTTTATTCGAAGAACTGGCCAAACGTCTTGAGATTTATTTGATTGAAACAAAGGCTTCATGGCTTCGATTACATTTTTCTGAAATATTTCAAAAAAGCTTTCAAAATAATAAATTTCAAGAATTGCAAAATTGGTGCAATGATATTATAGTAAAACACCCGGAAAAGATTTTTGAATCAGAAGGTTTTACATCTATTCAAGAAAATGCGTTAATAACGCTTATTAAACGAGATGATTTACAGATGGAAGAAGTAAAAATTTGGAAGCATATTATTGAATGGGGAATTGCACAAAATCCTGGCATGTCATCTGATCCTAAAAACTGGTCCAACGATAATTTTTTAACTGTGAAGACTACTTTACAAAACTGTTTACCTCATATCCGTTATTTCCAAATACCTGGTGGCGATGTTATTGATCATTTACAACCATATCGACGAATCCTAGATGATGATTTATGGGATGATATCATGAAAAGACTTATATCTCCAAGCAAGCCGATATCATCAGTAATTCTTCCACCTCGTGTAGTTTTAACACAAACATTACCATCCAGATCGACCGAACCATTTTCAACGATCATTAATGAAGCACATGCTGCTGAAATTACTTCATGGATTGATAAAAAGGCTGATGCGCACTCTGTAACCACTTATCCTTATGAATTTAAATTACTTCTTCGCGGAACTAGAGATGGTTTTACTCCTGCTAAATTTTGGTATTTATGTGATAAGCAAACGAATGTTGTTGTAGTTGCAAAGATTAAAGACACTAACGAAATTCTTGGTGGGTATAATCCTATTGGATGGGTTAAACCAACTAGCTCTTATTTATATAGGGAATGCGAAGAGAGCTTTATTTTTTCATTGAAAAATGGTACTATTCAAAATTCTATTTTAAGCCGTGTGAAAAATCCAATATATGCAATTTATTGTCATCCTAGTAATGGACCAATTTTTGGTGGTGGTTCTGGATATTGCGATTTAGCATTTTTTAGTCTTGGTTCTTGTTGGAATTCTCTAACTTCATATGAAAAACGAATTAGAAATGCTGCGTATAAAATTGATGGGAGATCATTTTTTTCAGTGGATGAATACGAAATATTTCAGATTAATAAAAAGTCATGAAGGCATTATCATAATTATGAATGAACAAGCTTGGTCAAATGATAACATCAAATTCATAATTCTATTTACAGTAATTATTAAATATTATTGTATAACCGCATTAATTGATGATCAAGATTAAATATTTTCAGACATATAGCTTAGTTACGATATAAAAAACAACACAAAATATATAGTTAAATTGCGCTTATTCTTTTTTAGAGCAAGGACTCTAATTTTTGGCAAAATAAATTCGAATAGCTGCAAAGGATTCTTTTAATTTTAATTTTTCTCCAAACGACTAAAGATCAATAAACTATAAATAGAGAATATGGTATTGAGGTTAATTTACTACTGTATTTATAATAGCTTATAGTTATTAAGCGAAATATTTTGTGTGGTGTCAAAGGCGTAACCTAAATCCATGAAAGTTAACTCCTTTGATGAAGGTTGTAGTTTAATATTATAAAAAGCAGAAATAAAGTCTAACAAAGCTTAGGCAAAAATCGAAGTTACTAACTAGGCATATTTTAAATATTATAAATCAGTTATGTATAAATTTATTCTATTAAAAAATTTGTTCTTGAATCGTCATATAATTTCTATTTATTGATTTTATTAGGTTGTTACTTACAAAATATCTTTTTATTTTGTTCAGCCTCATCATTCATTAAGGCTTTAATTAATAAAGGACGATGAAACTAGGTTTCACATTTAATCTGCGCAAATCTTCAATATTCACCTAGAAATTATAAATAAATCATTATATTTAATTTCGCTCTATACGTATTAACAATAATGGGCATTTAACAGGTTTATATAAAACTGTTGATCTGATTAATTTATATCATGTCTTTCCTATAAGAAAAAAAAAAAAAGCTTATTCAAATTTTGTTCAGATTATTTTTAAAAATGAGCATTTTTCGTAGCAAAAACCTATATAAAACCTACATAAATTCTTGAATATTTTTGAATATTTCCGATTTCCTGGTTATTTTAAAAATTTATAACCATGAAATCGAAATAAATAATTCAGGAATTTTAAAAATATTCAGGAATTTATGTAAGTTTATATAGTTTTCTGTTACTCATTTTTAAAAAATAATAATCTGAACAAAATCTGAATATGATTTTTAATTTTTTTTTTATAGGATTTATTAGGCCTAAGCGAATAAATACCAAAACATTACAATAATAAAACCTATAAGAAAAAAGATCAAATAATATATCGGAGCCTCTCACAATGCATTTTTTTTTTGTTATTGTACATTAAATATCAATAATCAAGTGAATGAAAATAAACTAACTTTTAATATACAGACGGACATATTTAGTTAAAAATGTAACTTTGCATTATTTTGAATTTTATTACGGTGAACTTGTAGTATTATCCCTTAAACAGTTTGAAATTCAGTATAAATTTGTACTGGAATTATACTAATAAAAATACTTTGATCTAACACAATACACTTGTTATAATAATTTTGTGTTTAAATCGAATTGTTAATCTGTCACCTTGTTGAAGGATAATTGGCAAACTGAATTCTGAACTAATCATTATTTACAGTTAATTGTATAATATTTTACAACGCACGCTTAATAATCAAATTAAATAAGTTTTATTAAAGCTATCCGAATTAATCCGAAGGGCTTATTAGTGAACTTTCACTGCATACGTATGATGCATATTTTTTTCGTATGCAAAATTTTATTCAAAATTCAATATGAAGAACAATCATCACCAAGAAATTGATGCTCAATTCCACGTAAACTCTGTATAACATTAGTAAAATAATACGAATCTAATAAATACGAAGTTGAAATTGATCTTTTAAGTCAGTTCTTTCAAGTTCTGTGAATTTTTGGTTCGTTCACTTTTTAATTAACATTCATTCTTCATCAATTCAATATTTTTACCATCTTTCAATTATAATTTTCCTATTTCAAATTATTATATTATCGATCTCTTTAATTTAAAAATGGAAAATGATTAGTTTAAAATTCACACAATCTTTATTATTATTTGCTTAATCACATTGATCAAATCAGAAATGATACCGAAAAACTGCAAAAATACATTATACAATTTTCTTCAGCAACTGCAGCAAAGAGTTTCTATACATTATTAAATCTTTGTAATACTGTAGAAAAATTAAGATCAATGTGGATTTTTCTAATATTCAATCGGATCTAAAAGATAATAAAATCATTCAAGATATTAGTTTTGGAAAATTTTATGCTTTTATCGTATACTTTGGACTTAGTGATGTAGATAAATTAATTACATTTGATAATATTATTAATATCAAGAAGGATTCTTTAATGGGCATTCACCTTTCTAACTCTGAAAATTCTTCTTCTTGTTTTAGTACCAGACCAAAACCTAATTACGTATGTATATTATGTATATTATTTATTTAGATTTTGAATTATTCGAGTAAAAATGATTGTGTTATATTTATTGGCATAAAACTTTGTTAATATCTGATATCTTATTAAAATATATATATTGTAAAATAGAATTTAGATCGTTATTGATCATGAACTCTTTCCATTAAATGGTGAATATACCTTTCCTTCTAACGCTGGTAAACTTATATTCTAGACACGTGAGTTATTGTGTTACACTGCTGCATACGTAATTAAAATCAACGCATACAATACTGATTTATTTGCGTACTGTATACAGAGCATTAAAACCGATTATGAAGAGTTTGATATCTTTCCTTCTAACGCTGGTAAACTTATATTCTAGACTAGAGCTGCAGACATTTAGAAGGCCCAAGGTAGTACGTCACTCTTCACGTATTAAACGTCACGTCACATACGTCACGTTAGGGTGTTACCTCAACTAAGTAAATCAAACATAGTTTAGGGTAATATATGAAGATCATTAATTTCGGATTTTTTATAGGCCGTATATTTAAATATTAGATTAAATTTACATTTTTTAGCATAAGTATCCAACAAAAGTGCATATAATTTTTTTTAATTTGAAGCTTTCAACTAGCTCTACATGGTAATAGAGCTATTTTTTAAATAATTTTTTTAAAAAATTTCGTAAAATTTAATTAATTATTTAATATTTAATATTTATATAATAACTGCATGATTTTATAAACTATTGAAAAAAAATAGCTCTATTACCACGTAGAACTAGCTGAGAGCTGCAAGTTAAAAAAAATTATATACACTTCCGTTAGATATTTGTATCAATAAATGTAATTTTATTTTTATAATTATTTTATAATCATCTAGTATAAAAAGTTGGTTAACGATAATATCGAAATATAACCATTAATAAATCCGAAATCAATGAACTTCATATGTTACCCCGACTATGTTTGATTTTATTAGTTGAGGTAACACCCTAACGTCACGTCAAACGTTATAGTATATGTTCATTGAGATTCTAATGTCTGCAGCTCTATTCTAGACACGTGAGTTATTGTGTTACACTGCTGCAATACGTAATTAAAATCAACGCATACAATACTGATTTATTTGCGTACTGTATACAGAGCATTAAAACCGATTATGAAGAGTTTGGAGGACGAGCATCATTCGGTACGACTATCTGTCAAGGTTGTTCAGACACAGATGACAATGGGTATTCTTTCTATTTTATTTATTTTGTTATTAATGGTCTCTTACATTTACAAATCAAGCATATAAATGATTCTTTTTCTTTTCCTAAAGTCACGGAACACATAATAAATATTGCATATTTTTATTAGTAAATCATAATATGAACAAGTTTTAAACTTAAATTTAAATTTATTAAATTTCTTAATAGGTCGGAGGTAATAAATTACTGTAAAACATTGCTGTATATACACGATTGTAAAAAATTTTTTTAATCCTTTTCTAAATTTCAAAATTAATTAAGGTGAAAATTTTGGAGTAGCAAACCAAATATCCCAAATAGCCGTTAAAGTTTGTGCCACTAATGGAACTTGTTCATTCTCTGATGTCCTTTTCGGATTGAATTATGTAACAAAACAATATTCAAAAAGCTCAGACAAGAAAGCTGTGATAAAGTCTTATTCGCTTATAATTATGTTATTTTAATTGTAAAAATTTTTTACCTTAACTATTTTATAGTTTGTTTGTCATTAGATGGTGCTTTTTCAAATTCTTTCAACGATGCTGTTGATTAAACAACAAAACTGGGTATTCATGTTGTTTTTTCTGCTGGAAATAAATATCATGATAATGCTTTACAATTACTCTCCTGCATATCATTTAACGCTATAACTGTTTGTGCTACTGAAGCTACTTCGAATGCTATAGCTGACTTTATAAATATTGGTTCATGTGTTTGCATTTTTGCTCCAGATAATATTTAAATTTCAATTAGTTCTAGAAAATATTCATTTATTTAATTTTTGTTAACCATAAAAGGTCGTTATATTATTTCTATTGGAATAAACAATGAAACTGCAAACTTTCAGGACTAGTCAAGCAGCACCTCATAGTTTGTAATTAACTTTAATTACTAGCGTTTAAGTTCTTTTTGTTTAAATTTTTTGTTAAGCTTTCTTCAGTTACAGGAACAGTTGCTTTAATAATTGCAAATATCGGAAATTTATCTCCATCTAAAATGAAGAATATATCATAAACTTATCAACAAAAAACATTTTAACTGGTATTGATTCTCCACCCAAATAATTTCTTGTGCGTTCCATATAAATGCAGCAAATAATCTTTTCATAGAGAAACGCTTATATTAATGTTTTAAGTAAAATTAAATGCTTATTTATATTTAATAGCTTTAAAATAATAGAGAATTTTGGCCTTTAATTAGTCCGGAGAGAAACGGAGGACTTTGAAAACTTTATTTATTCAATTCCGTAATATAATTTATAATAATTTAAAATTTTATTTGATAAGTCAAAGTTAGATCGGGTGAAGCCATATATGCAAGAATACCTTTCCTCTAATAAAGCTAGAATGCAAAATGAATTGTCAGAAATATAGAATAATTATTAAGAAAATATCTTGTTAAACTCTTACAGAAATTTTCTAATATATTTAAAAATAATATATCTGTGTATTATAACTCTGTATTATAACTCTGTAATTGACCTTCATCCCGGAATAATGCACACAAACGTATTTGAAATAACACGCAGATATGCGTTATTCGCGTTTTACAGTAACGATAATATATTGAACAAAATATACTATAAATGAAAATTATACATTGATAAATAATATATTGATAATATATTGATAATATATTGAAAAAGTATATAATAATGACAATAATACATATTGATAAAAATAATATAATGTATTGAAAATATTGAAAATAAATTTCGATTAATAATCATGACAAAGTTAAATCAATTTGATTCAAATTCTACTATTCGGATTTAGGTTTTGAAGACTCTCGAGAACTTCCGTTTCTACTATTATAAGAGAACTTAATAATTTTCCACAAAAGATAACCAAATCCACTACTTAAAGTTAAGAATGTAATAACAGCAACAGTATAAACATCTAAATAAGATCCTCTAATAAATCCCATTCTCGAACCAGGAGAAATCCATTCTTTTAATAATACATTATTATCTATCATTAAACTTCCATTCTCATCCTTAATTCCTTCAGACCTAATAGTATTCATCACGACTTCAATTAAATCAGCACCTCTATGCTTCCTTTTACTATTTACTTTGGCTAAAAATTGTAACCTTTCAGCATTCTTTTTAAAACTTTCTTCATTTATTAACCTTTTAACCTTTGACACTACGTCATTAATTTCTAAATTATTATTCATAAATTTCAAAGCCATTCCATATATTTCTAGCTTTTCTGCATTCCCAAGTTGGTCACCTAACATTGGAAGTATTAACATTGGTGTAGCAGTATAAATAGATTCATGACTACTGGCTGCACCACCATGACTTAAAAACAATTTTGTATTCTCATGTGATAATATTGCAAATTGAGGTGCATATTTTACGGTATGAATATGAGGATGTTCATTATTTAAAATAATTGATATTTTAAAGTTATTATCATTAATTGAAAATAAATTTGAGATATTCGTTTTAGTAAAGGCCCATATTACACCATCAATAATATTTTGATTGATTAATTCATTAAATGATTTCAAAAGTGTGATAGTATTTTGAGGTGGTATGCGTCCAATAGTTCCAAGTGCGAAATATATTGTTCGAGGATGTTCTGCAAGAAATGATTCAGGAGATGGTGTTAGACTTGGAAAAGTATCGGGTAAAATAGGTCCAATTTCTTGATGTAGTGGAGGTAAACTCATTGGCATCTATACAACAAAATATTAAATACAAAATTTCATAAACTACTAATAATTATAATAATATGATTATAAATTAATTGTACATACCTCAAATCCAAAGAAATTATCATATAACATTAAATTGTTTAATATTCGTCCATTTGGATTCCAAAATGGTTCGACGCCAACTTTTGCTCTTTGAACATTAAGTTCACTTTCAATTGATATAATGGCGTGAAGAAATTTTAGAGGTTCCAAGATCAAACATCTAAGTCTACTATATAATGATTCATATTCCATATATACATTACATCCAAATACAGGATCTGATCTATATGGAGGTGTATCTACCACTAAATAAAATAAATTATATATAATTATATATAATGTATCTTATGAAAGAGCAAAATTACTTTTGAAGCTTACCAAAATTCATTACAGAAGTGATCCCAACAGCTGGTTTCTTCAATTTCCATGCAATATCATAACAAGCATGGTTTAAAAAAAAATCACAAATAAATAAATCAACATTAATTTCTTCAGCTACTTTTTTAAATGTATTATAAGTATTTACATATTTTGAACTAGAAAATGATCTTAAAGCGTGAAAAACATTAAAATGTTTCTGTTCAAAAATATAATTTTCTAATAATGGAAATTTATGATAAAGGTCAATTTCTTCACCCATATTGATTTGTGGAATTGAATTGTATAATTCAGATTTTGCAGTAAAGTTTCCTGGTGCTACTAATGTTACCTGAAAGTCAAAAAAAAATCGAATGAGAGAAAACTTAAAAAGAATTTGAAAATAATTATAAAAAAAGTACATTATATCCACGATCCATCAAAATCTTGCAAATTTCTAACATTGGAACAAGATGACTACCTCCTATTAATAAAATGAAATATATTATCGATACGACAGTAATTACAATAATAAAATAATTAAAATATTGAAATAAGAGCTTACCACCAAAAGTAGAAGCGACAATGATGTTCTTAGGTATATTATTTCTGTCCAATGATAGATCTCGTTGAATGACTTTATTCATATCTTCAGATTCAAAAGTCAAGTTTATGAAAAAGAAAATGAATATGACAAACTGCCAAAAAGTAAATGAGTATCTGGTATATCTGGAAAGCATTTTCTTTGGGGATTACTGGATAAAATTCGAAATCAAAACTTTAATAGATCAAGTATAAAGATTTTTAGAAGGAAGGCAGTTAACGTTAAATATAAATTAGTCTGTAAGATCCCACCAATCAGAACACGCATTTGATTATTCCGGATCGACCCGCCAACCAAACACTTGGGGAAGAAAATACTCGAAAAACTAATTTTTAAATAGATCTTGGTGTACTAATTAAAAATGAAGTGAACGAAATTTTATGTATAATAAGTAAATCACAATCTATTACTATAGTCTCTAATACTAACGTTCGTTCTAACCCAAACTTCTATCTTTACGCACTTGATTTACTTACAAAATTAAATTGCCTTTTTCTGGTTTGTGTTACCCGCGAAAAGTTTTCTAGAAAGGTGGATCAACTCTTAACGCATTGCATTACATCGCTCTCATATGATTCTCACTTTATTGTGGAATTTGGCGTCTTCCGGTTTGCTTGGTGCAGTGATACGAATATTGCGCCAGATTAAACTTGAAAATTCCTGTATCGAACTATTGTCTTTCACCGTTATTAGATTAATGGTTTAATGGTTCCTGTGACCTATCTATTTATTTTTTCTTTTTCCTTAGTTCCTGTTACATTTTATTCTTTCCTTCTATAGAACTTTCATTGTTTGTTTTATTGTAATCTGGACTTATTTGAAATTAAAGTTTGTAAGAACCTGTTGGGAAGTAGTTCCACTGAGATCTGCGATTGCGCCCAGATCCAAATTGGAACCTGTGCCTATCGAGGTGAAAGATGTAAAGGTGTTGGTACCCAGGGTTGGAAATCTGTTTTGAGATTTATGTTTAATGTTCTCAGAAATTTTTATGTTCTCATCAGTAAAATTTATTTATATCCCTATCTTTTTAAAATTCTTAGTTCAGAACATATCTTGTCTTTTATATTCATTCATTTTCTTTTTTCGGAACTTCACTCAATTCCCATTTTTAATTCTATATAGCATTATGCTATAGAACATATTTTTTGATTATTATTTTCTCGAAATTTTTTTTCATAGAGACATTTACAGAATATCAAACGTTCTCAAATTTAATGGTATGTTCTTATGAGAACATAAGATTTCCAATACTGATGGTACTGGGAAACCAATTAGCTCTGTGCAAGTCTGAGCGAATTATGTATAAAATGGAGCGGAATCACTTCAACTATTATCATGTATAAATTAACCTTCAATTGAACTTTAATAGAGCCCTGATTCATAAGATTCGTTCTGAAGTCTATTTAACATATAGGAAGTAGGCAGTGTTGGCTGAAGAGACCTATTCCTGAGTAATTAGATACGAAGCCTTACCTGCTTATTGTTAATCGTTACTTTGTTATTCTGCTCCTGTTTCTGTATAACCGTTGTTATTATTGATACGTCATTGCATTTCTTGAAGTCATAGCCGTTGAACATTACCCGTAACTATAATTATTATTGTTCGTCTCGTCGTGTGCCCATTCCTCGCACACAACAGTCGTGACCAATCTTCATAACTACAGTCACGTCCTTTTATGCTACGTGTGCCCATTCCTCGCACACAACAGTCGTGACCAATCTTCATAACTACAGTCACGTCTTTTATGCTACGTGTGCCCATTCCTCGCACACAACAGTCGTGACCAATCTTCATAACTACAGTCACGTCCTTTTATGCTAACGACGTCATACAGTATGGGATAACAAGCCGCAGGACGTCACGTGAGCAGAATCTTCTCGAGGATAGTACTTCGATCTCTTTGTTTGTTGCTTTTTCATTTTCGCGACAAGTCCAGTGACTCCGTGGTAATGTATTGCTCCTTTCTGCTCCACCCCTCTTTCTTCCCCCTTTTGGGGTGGTGGGGGGGGGATAGCTGGACACAATGTCGAGCAGAAAAATCAAAGAACAAAGAGATCGATGCAGATCATCAGGTTACCTTAAATACTCCTAAAATACTATTTCGTCAGTGATCTGCTGCCGGAATGTGTGACAAGTTAGTGCCAGATTACCAATCAGATTTCAAGATCAGGTGTAACGTTACTCGAACAGAAAACTCAAAACAAACGTTCGTTTTGCTAAAAAAATCGGTAAACTGCATAAGAAACCATCTTTCATGCTTTAATAAAAAGGTTTCCTTGAACGATTTTACTATACATCTTGCTAACATCTGATCCTAACCCTAACCTTAACCTAAATATAAATGAACTTTAAAGAATTTGCACATTTCGATGTATGATCGACAATATGCATAACCTGTCACACATTCCGGTCTTGCTGCTGTCACACGGAAAGTCCGGTGTTAACCCGCGAAATACCTCTCGGAAATCGAGGCTAACGGAGCAACTATCGACCGGGAGTCACGTGAGCACAGAGACACGAACTGTGCAGTGGTTTATCGTAGTTGTTAGTATTTATACAAGCGAGAGGGTTTATGTTTATAGTGATTTGGCAATCGAAAGAGTGTGATATGGTTTATAGAATCGATTTGTAGTGTCCTTTATTTATATTAATAAGATATCATGGCAAACATGCCTACAAAGTGGAGCGAATATCGCCCATATATATAAGAAACTATCTACTACTAAATACATATGGCACTTGTGCCATAAATGATCGATCTATCACTTATGCTACTTCTATCATATCAGTCCCTTATGCCTTAATCGCCACATCAGTCACATGAGGCACATCCGGCACATTCGGTACATGCAGTACATCCGGCACATGAGCAGAGACCCGTAAAAATTTTTTGTGTTATACGAAATCTTTATTTGCGTTATTGCAAAAATTTGTATTAATTTGCAATAATAAATTAACTTTGCATTAATTTGCGATTTTTCAAAAATCATTAAAAATAAATCCAAAATTTTGGTTTGACCTTTCTAGTCTTTTTATGTTCATTCATTTTCTCTTTCGGAAATTTCGGAATCTTAACAGTTTCTGCATACTATCCGACACCAGTAGCCAATCAAATTTATAGAATATCACGTGAAGTTTACTCTTGGAAATTTGGTTTAATTTGCATAATTAATATAAATTTGCATTAATTTGTATTAACTTATATACAAATTTTTACGGGTCTCTGCACATGAGGCACAGTAGTCTCGTGACACAGTTATGATCTACGGCAGGGGTACGATATGCAAGGGTAACACCGGTGACTCGCAATAATGTCCCGCCTTGTGACTTCGATCACAAGCGGATCAGAACTAAATCCTAAATTGGTGTTGTTCTCCTAATTCTTTAGTTATAGCCTTCTTTGTGTACATACTCGAATGTTTATACTCTACTTATACAGGATAATTACGGTAATTATAAGTGCGTCATCACGAACTTTTCTTTAAAAATATTTTATGCATTCTACGGACTTCATAATCACGGCGAATTTATGAAATTTAGCTAAAATTTGGTCATCAAATACGTCCCATATAAATTTTAGTTACCAAAGTGCATACCGTATTAATAAATCGATACCAAACTCCGAAGGACCTCTGATCTAGACTGATAACGCGTCTAACCCGCATCCACTTATTTGCGCTGGTAATACAATCTCTTGGAGAGGAAATAGCCAATCGGAGAGTGCAAATTTTGATTATTCCGGATCAGCCCGACAAAAAGAATCCAAACACGCGTAAAAGAATAAAAAAGCGATAAATATGCAAACACTAATGTTTAAATCGATCTTGGTGTACCAATTAAAAATGACGGGAATGAAATTTTACATAAAGTAAGCAGAATCTGACCCTATAGCCTCAAACGTTAAGGCTCTAACCCTAATTTTTTATTTCACGCACTTAGTTTATTTACAAAATCGGGTTTCCTTTTTTGGCTTGTATTACTCGCACAAATAAATAAAAGTTAAAAACCTTGGGTATTTTATCAATTCGCCGCAATGATAATATTAGCAAAAATATTATCATTATGTGATGTCACATGAATATATGGACCTTCGAAATTCGTGATGGTAGTAATTGCACAACGGTGTGATCATAAAAGCAATTACAAAGATCAAGAAATCATTAATTATGTTTATGACACAACGAAAAATGAGTAAGAAGAATGATAAGATTGGTCTAAGAAAGTTCAAATTTAAGTTATACCTGTTATGAGTCATTTCTCAATTTGTCATTATTAATTGACGCATGTCATTTTTCTATTTGAAAATGACACACGTCGTTTTCAATCGGTATAAATTTAGAATAAATAACAAAAAAATAAACTCACGTAAATTAAAACTTATGTAATTTTGTTTGTAGATTATAATTCGGTTGACAAAAACACAGAAGGAGGGATTGGTGTGAGCCTTTCATAAATAACTTTGTGAATTATATATAATGTTTATACGTTTCACTAAATATAATTACAACTGTACCTGCTTACATTAGCTTGAAGCATCCATTTACTATCTACGTGGGGTTATATACTCTCAACAGTCTGACCTCGATAACGCTAAAAAGTGGTTTAAAAAAGCGCTGGAAATAGATGTTAAATGGTTTGAGGTGTGCCAATGTCCCTTATTTAATTTATTTTTAAATTAATAAATTTAAAAATGCTATTTATGTAGGTATTTAATGGACTAGTCATAAACCGTATGGTGACAAGTATAGGAAGGTAAACTTAACTCATAAACATGTGCTTTCCGGTTGTATCTAAACGTTTGTTTACCTGATTAAGCTAGCATAGCGGAAGTGTGTTTTGATTGGCTAAAATTAAACTAGACGTGATTGGCGACGATCTTTTTTTTTATACAGTCAACTGTAATTTTTAAAGTACTTTTATAAGTAAAAATAGTCATGTCATATGAGAAATTTTTTTTTGTAATACGCAATGTAAAAATCAACTTAAGTCGTTAGTATTTTACCTTGAGTTTTACTGTTTTTTAACTTGGGATACAGTGGGATACAGTAGTTTCAAGATTTAAATGAGAAGCAAAGATTTTACAAGGTCGGAAGGTAGTTCGGCGACCTAAGCAATTGGTGAGTAAAGTTGCAAGATTCTGTTTCCACTAGTTTTGCTTGCCTAATAAAAAAACTATTTCGAACAACATTCTAAACTGTACTTTACTTTTTTTTTGTTATATTTATTTATGTTATAAGTATAGTTTATAAATACAACGTTTATAGGTAGCAGTAGTGTGGCAGTGGTTAGAAATGTTCGCGTATCTTGAATCTATGTTTAATAATGTATTATAAAACTTAATGGTTTATTGTAAATTAATGTGCTTATTACGAAAAGAATAATATATACATTGTGAAATATGAATTAAAGTAGCTATTATGAATATATTAATGTGTTGTAAGACTATAATACGCGTCTTCAGACTAAATTTTTTTGAAAAGTAATTCTCGTCCGGGTATGGCCGATACTTTATCCGGGGTATGATCAACATTTTTTCCGGGGTGTTTTAACAACCAATCAAAATGAACTTTCGTTATGCTGATTAAGCTCTTCAATTATATATAGAATGGGACTTCGTTCATTCATTTAAAATTAGGTGACCAATTAGAATATGAAGATGCGATTTTATCAAAATGAATTACATGTCAATGCTGAAGAAGGTTTATTATCTATCCAAACACTATTAGACTTTTTATTTATCATGCTTGTTATATGTTAAATAGTATGAACACGTAACAGAATTCAAGAAGCACGATCCGAATTAGAAAATAAATTTCGACTGTCAAACAATGCAACTATATTATTAAATCATGCAGATGAATTATATTACTCAATGTCGATTCAAAGAATGCCTTGAAGTCACGACTAAGTATATATTTAATGAATATTTATTGTAAAAGATTTATTTCTTAATATTTTTTAATTTAAAAACAGATTGCTTGAATTTGTTATGTCAACCAAGCGGTATCTTCCTATTCACATTGTGTGTCTCCACGAATTGCGTGAGAAAAAAAAACAAATTTATTCTTGTTTGCTCACGAACTTATTGATGAAGCTATCACGTGTTTTAGCGTTGGTTGCTATAACTTTCTGATTTGTCAGAATAACGAAGTGAGAAGATATTTTACGTGGGTAGAATTTTCAGTTTTAGAATAACAAAATACCATTTAACATCATTATTCTAACTTTATTAAATAATACAATATTTTAATTCCGTTAAATTACACTATTAAAAATATCATATTTAGCAAGGCATCTACTATTGATTCTCATTGCGAGCCAGCGTGGATAGGATTTGCACATACTTTTACTATAGAATCAGAGCATTGATCAAGCAATAACAGCTTATTCTATACAGCAAAATTATATCCGGGGTATTGTTTTTATTTGTGTTTAACTATAAAACCGATCTGTTCTATAATTAACATTTTTTTTATAATCATATAATTAGTTCGAATCTCCCGACTCTTTTCAACATCTTCAAGCCAAAAAACTTCTGTCTGCTGAATAATATGCTCCCAAATCTGTGAGAGTGATCCATTAGTATTAAACGAGTTGGATGAGTTAGATGTGCTTTATTTTCAAAAAGCTCAAGTAAGTAATATATTATAGTAGATTAAATGATTTAAGATTGCTCTTTAAAACAATTCTTTATCAGGTATGCCCAATCAGTTGATTCCTTTAAGAATGCGCTTAAGGTAGCAGATGAAACAAAATGTCGGCCACAAGTATGGGAAACAATATGAATTAATCTTGGTCATGCTTTCAGACAGCTTGGTAGTTATCTATACTTATTACAACTTAAAACGATTGATTTTTTATTCTTTTAATCATAATTTTGATCATTTTCTTCATAGCGAGTTGGATATTACAATCCAAAATTGTGACATTAGAGATTAGTTTACCCCCATTGGTAGATACGACTTGAATATACTTGCTATGTCAAGAATTTATGGTGCGTTCTTATTTTTGGTTAATTGCTACGACTGAATCATATTTCCAAAAAGTAGTCTCTATGTCACCATCAAATTCGGATGCGCTAACTGCATTAGGATATATTTATCATGTGAAGGAAGTGTTTGAAGAGGCTATCATGTATTATCATGAGGTTTTATATCAAATTGTGTTATAATTTCATAGTTTTGATTCATTGACTTGCTATTTAGATTATTAACAATATCGAACCTATAATTGGTAGGCATTAGGTATATGTCCTTACGATCCTATTACACATGATCTTTTGAGTTCATGTCTACATTATTATGGTAACTTGAAATATGATTGATTAATGTTTACGTTTTTTTTTATAAAACGAACGGTTGATAAAAAAGAATAAAGGAATTATAGTTTTTAATAAAGAATCGATTCAAAATAACAGAATAATTTTTAAACAATAAAAAAAAATTACCGTAATATAAATAATAATAACAATCTCATGTTTATTTGAAAAATTTTGAAGATATACATTTTGCAAATTTAATATTATCATTCTCGCGCGTTTATTAATTGGCAAAAAAAATTTTTTTTAGAAAATTCGATTATAAAACTTTTCTTTTCGATTCTAATAAAAGCTTTATTATAAGCAGATTTATTTTCACGAATATATTTACTTGATACATTTAAAAAATCATTTACATAAAAAATCATTTACGTTTAATAATTGAATAATTTTCTTTATTAAATTTTTATTGTTTTCAGGATACTTAGTTTTAGCAATAAAAAAAAAAAAAAAAAACCAAAAAAAAAAANCAGGATACTTAGTTTTAGCAATAAAAAAAAAAAAAAAAAAACCAACAAAAAAAAAACAAAAAAATCCTACTCGTCCTAGTCACCACGTAGAGGTGTATCCTATGACTAGGAAATGTCTCAACAAAGAACACGCAAAAACCCAAGTGAGCTGGGAATTTTATCAAACCTCAGTTTTTTCGAGCAAAAACTGATTAGATAACCCCTGCCGCTTGTCGATTATTGCTTTGAAGCTCAAGTTGATGAGAACGTGACCTGCTCGAAGGAACACGAGAAAAAAAAATTGTCTTGACAAAGGACTCGCAAAAACTCAAGTGAGCTGGGAATTTTATCAAACCTCAGTTTTTCGAGCAAAAACTGATTAGACAACCCCTGCCGCTTGTCAGTCTGTAGCTTTAAGGCCCACGTTGCCTAAACGTGACCTGCTCGAAAGGAACACGAGAAAAAAAAATATCCGAACAAAAAAAATTATAGCCAATAACAAAAATATTGTAATATTTTAAAAAAAATTCCGATGTTCTTTGAAACAGTTGGGATCAAAAAGAACACAAAATATTTTCTAAAATATTCAGCATTTCTGCTAAAGACAAGAATGGGTAATAAAATGGGTTAAATTAATAACGTGTATTACTGGGGAAGGATAGTAAGAAAAAAATAGATATGGTATCAAAAAAAAACGAATATAAAGGAAAATAAAAAAAAATAAAGGGGAGGACGTAGCTAGTATTCATAGTGCAGTAGTGAATGAAAGGTTGAAAAGTGCCCTTATATATCTTTGTTTATCTGCAAACACATTGATAATCGACCAATCAAATCGACGTATTTTTGCCTGCTGATCTGCTGATCTGGGAATCTGGAATTGATAACATGATCAAAACAAACGTTCGCTTTTGCAAAATACTGTTACGACTGGTTGGGAGAGCAATGTGCATGATCGCACAGTTTAGCTCCAGTCGCAACTTAAATTAGTTTATTTTTAAACGACAGTTTCTTATTAATTCGTATTCAGAAAATAGTTGAAGTCTGAGATTTATTAGATGAACTTTATTAGGGGGAAAACTCGGCTTTAAAAACATTTTCAATTATTAAGAACTACTGCGCTACATTTATTACATCATTTTACAACCTTATTATTTTCCCACAATTTCGCTCACAATATTGTTCACAATTCTGCCTACAACTTAGTCACAAAGTTGCACACAATCCCACAACCAGGAGCCAATAATAACCAGTTCACAACAACAAACAATCATCTAAGCCTCCGCCACAACTTAGCACCTTGGAATTTCGGATGGCTTGGCACAGGAGTCTTCGGGTGTTACTAATTTCATTTAAGTCACGGGTTAAAATTTTTAACCGTGACAATACGTAAGAAACCACCTTTAGTGCCCTAAACAAAAATTTACGTTTGGAATTTTACTACATAATAGTCCCCTTAACGAACTTTAACAGTTTTGCTGCGCCACAAACCTGGCACACATTCCAGACGTGCCTGGAGTTGATCAAATACATGCCTGTGATTGGCTAAAAATGACGAACCAGCATAGCCAGTTTTGATGTTTAAAATTATTTTCGAAAGTACATTGTAACATATTATAGAATGTAATTGGTTTTATGATGAAGATATTTTGTTTCATGTTTGATAGACCTAAGTGATAAAATCAGGGAATTTTGCATATTTTTATATTTTTGGAATCCGTGCATTGAGAAAATTGCTGTACAGATACAGTATCAAGTAATTAATAATAGTTAATAAATTTTTTTAATTATACATATATAAAGAATGTGCATAGCAATAAGGAAATGGTTTATTATAATAAAAAATTTCTTTTCTCAAAGGCAAAAAGACCTTTACAAAAATTCGAATTGGATTAAAGTCGTCAAATCACATGATAAATAATTTTGTGTAACCCAATTATTTTAATTTTCTTAATATTTTTTTCGTATATAATTTTTTTTTAATTTTTTCGTATTTAATTTTTTTCATATTTAATTTTTTCAATATTTAATTCCTTTTTTTGTACAACTTACTCTCATTATATTGATAAAAGAATATAATACTGTATACTTCACTATATCAAGTTGAAGTTTAATATTGGAATTCAAAATTCTTCACTATATCAAATTTCCACTATTAAGAGCTTCCTATAACGAGTGAGTTGTAGTTAAGTTTTGTATTTTAATTTTTTTTTTGTATTTATTTAATTTATTTTTTCATATTTAAATTTATTTCGTTATTAATTTTTTTTATTTTATTTAATATTTATTTTTTCTTTCATATTTTTTTCATATTATTTTTTCATTTAATTTTATTTTCATATTTAATTTTTTTGAATTGGTTTTTTTTTTATATTTAATAACTAATTTTTTTTGTATTTAAATTAATTATTTCGGTTTAAAATTAAATTTTTTTTGTACTTAAATTAAATTAATTTTATTTTTTTGATACTGCATTTAAATTAATTATTCGTATTTATTAAACTTTTTTATTTTTTCATAGTTAAATTATTTTCACTAGCAAAAAAATGTGCATGAATGAGCTTGGAATATCTTAGTGTTTATGTTTGAAGCAAAACAAAAAGTTGCATTTTTTAATATAGTTAATTTTTTATATCTAACATTTAACAAATAATGAATTATATGATAATTCTTATTATAGTAAACTTTTGTAGAATCAATTCTATCTTGAAAATTTTGAAAGTTAATAAGAAAAAGCTCAAGAAATAAAAAAAATTTTTGAACTTAAATTTTTTGGATCAATTTGAAACTTTTGAAAGTTTGAATGAATCTCTATATTCTCAAAAAAAATAAAAAATAAAATAAAATAATAAAAAAATTTCAAACAACTTAACTGTTAAGTATTTGAAATGCATTTTTTTTCTCGGTCTCGATATGCTAAGGGTAGCTGCTGAATATGCTCGAAATTTTTTAGCTTTTGGAGATTCACCGAGTTGCTTATTACGTCAAAATCTTCTCCATCATCAAGAAGTTCAAGAAAGTTATTTGAAAGTTTTTCAAATAATTTTATTGACATTTTTTAGTTAAAAAAAAGAATATCCGTAGTGTGCGAATATTTATGATAGTCAAAGTGATATAAAATAACGATTTTATTCTTACTGCTAATAATTTTAATATATGCTCGCAAAAATTAATTTTTTTTTCACAATTCTTGATACTCTATTGTAACAAAAAATATGGGCTCTAGAGAACCTAGTTTCTTCGTCTCTCGTTAATTAAAACCTTAAATGATATAGTGGTGAAATTAACAAAATTAACAAAGCCGTTAAGCAGCAAACCTAATGAAAAGCAATAAAATATCTGTTCAATGTTTATATAACAAATTTATATACAATTAGTTTATCTAGTTGCAAATAATGTTACTATTATTTCTATACATAACTGATAGATTTTTAAGAAAAAAGGCAATTACAATACCAATTTTAAAATGCAGGATTTCTGGGGTTTTTTTCTTGATGAATACGTATTATTTGTGGCCTGTTTTTTTTTTATTTTTTGCTTTTCTAACGGTCATATATAAAGGTTAGCAATAGGTTGATATTATTCAAAAAAAGTCTTAAATATTAAATATACATTTACTTTATAAATTTATGCATTATTAGTATGTAGAAAAAGTATTACTTTTAATATAAGTTGGATTTTTAATTAAGCAATGGCAACAGCATTTAACGAAAATAAAACTCAAAACATCATTTTGTTATTATGGAACATAGTCAATATATTTTAACATTTTATCTTAAGTATTATTTCTACTAATGACTTTAACCATTGATAGCTTTACCTTCTGTCTTTTGTAAATTTTGATTACAGCATTTATCGGAGTTTCATTTGTTTTAAGTTTTGCCTTTTTTCTCACATAAATAAAATTTCGCTTAATAACTACAAATTGTTAGTAATTTTAATTCGGCATCAGATTAACTATGCATTATTTAATTATAGTCTATTTGCAATTGATCATTTAACGAAACAATTAATTCTTACATGTTTCTTGCTAACGTCCAAAATTTTTTTGCGGAAATTTGTTATGGACAAAAATAAGTTCAATTCAACAATGTCACATAATCAATATTTTTTTTATAAAATAAACTATAGGATATGAAAATATTTAGCATTATACAATAATATTATGATGATAAATAGATTATTTAAATACTGCAGAGTGGTAAGAATTTCATGTTTTCATTTAATGAAACTCATTCATAATCTTGATAAAATTTAAAATTTTATATTTAAAGTTTATGACTTTTTACTAATCTGAAATATTTCGTATTCATCCACTGAAAAGCATGATCTCCCATCAGATTCGTATGCAGCATTTCTAATTAGTTTTTCATATGAAGTTTGGCGATTCCAACATTCATTAGGATTAAAAAAAATTAAATCACAGTATCCAGAACGACCATCAAAAGATAGGCCGCAAGAAGAACTACAACAAATTGCATTGTTTGGATTTTTCACACGACTTAAAATTGAATTCTGAATAGTACCATTTTTCAATGAAAAAATAAAGCTCTCGTCGCATTTCACATAGAAATCCATGTAAGCATTCGGATTAATCCAACCAATAGGATTATATCCACCAAGAATTTCGTCAGTGCCCTTAATCTTTGCAATTACAACAACATTCGTTTGTTTATCACATAAATTCCAAAATGAAGCGGGATCAAAACCATCTCTAGTTCCACGAAGAATTCGTATGGATTATTTGTTGCAGAGTACGCATCAGTCTTTTTATCAACCCATGAAGTAATTTCAGCCGCGTGTGATTCATTAATGATCGTTGAAAATGGTTCGGTCATTCTGGGTGGTAAAGTTTGTGTTAAAACTGCACGAGGTGGAAGAATTACTGATGATATCTGTTTGCTTGGAGATAGATGTTTTTTAAATATGTCATCCCATAAATTATCATCTAACATCCGTCGATACGGTTGTAAATGATCGATTACATCGTCACTAGAAATTTGAAAATAACGAATATGAGGTAAACAATTTTGTAAAGTAGTCTTCATAGTTAAAAAATTATCATTAGACCAGATTTTAGGATCAGATGGTATTCCATGATTTTGTGCAATTCCCCATTCAATAACATGTTTCCAAATTCTTGCTTCTTTCATTTGTAAGTCATCTCGTTTAATAACCGAGATTTATGCATTTTCTTGAATTGATGTAAAATCTTCTGATTCAAAAAACTTTTCTGGATGCTTTACTATGATATCATTGCACCAATTTTGCAATTCTTGAAATTTATTATTTTGAAAGCTTTTTTGAAATACTTCAGAAAAATGTAATCGAAGCCATGAAGCCTTTGCTTCAATCAAATAAGTTTCAAGACGTTTGGTCAGTTCTTCAAATAAAAACTCACAAGTAATAACCATGAGATTAAAAATAACTGATGTATCAACATTTTCTAATGAAATTATTCCACCGTAGATATACCTTTAATTAATTTTAATTTTATAATTACATTAATATTTTTGATATATTAAAATATTTTAAACATTATAAGATATAAATAAGAATATACAGTATTATATAATTACTTGATATAATTTCGAATTGCTGAATAGTAATATGTTTTAAATTAACCGTTTTAATGTTGTTCTTATCTCTGTTAATGTTCGCCAATTCATTACGAAAATATAATGACCTATGTCTTAAAACTGCTGAATGCGCTCGAAAATTTTTAGCATTTGGAGATTCCCCAACGCTAATTATTACGTTAAAATCTTCATCATCATTAAGAAATTCAAGAAAGTTATTTGAAAGCTTTTCAAATAATTTTATTGCCATTTTTTAGATAAAAAAAAAGAAGATTTTCCGGAGTGCAAATATTTATGATAGTCAAAGTGGTACAAATTACAATTTTATTTATTGTGTAATAAATTTAAAATTTCTCAGCAAATCAAAATTAGATTTTTTTTTTTTATGGGGAATTTACACATCGGGACCCAAATTTGAAAATATAATAATTACGAATGAATGCCCAGTTTAAAAATATTTATTTATAAAGGTCTAATTTTGAAAATATTACAAATACGGGCCCTAATGTAATCACAGGATCGTTTCCATAATATTGCAACGACTCACATGAAATTGCGGTTAAAGAAATAATATACGGCTATCAATTTTTTAAAGAACATGTAAAGAGTAAATAGTTATACACTCATTTAAAAAAAAAAAAAGATCGTTACGAAACATTTCAATGTGTAGCATAAAGGCAGCGTTTATATGAACGCAAATTTCCATTTAGCATTGTAAATTAATTTTTCTTTCTGCCTGCGTCTTCGAATATTATGGTCTTTTCCACCACATTTTCCGCAAGTATTTTGGTCTTCTGGTGAGCGGACTCTTTCCATTTTAGTAAATGTCAATCAAATTTGTAATGTGTTTGGCATAACGGTAATATTTACAATCGAAGATGATAATTTTATAAGCAAATTGTTAGAAAAACGAAACGAAAGAGATAAGCGTCTTGTATTTTATGATTACTAATCTACATTTGTTTAATATGTATAGCGACGACATTTCTTATGCACCGGAAGTAAAATTTGAGTTACGTACGTACGTACAAGTTTTATTCTCGCTCGGATTTCATATTAAACACTCTCTTTATTAGAGATTATGAAGATACAAATGGGAGTAGTGCACCACTCCATCACTTTTCTCTTCTACTACTACATACTGTGCTCATAACAACTCTATGTATACTCATAACAACTCTACGTATACTGTGCTCGTACACGTGATATGTCACGTGACGAAGCAAAATTGAGGATCGCCAAAGCTAAGGTATGGC